>CM046538.1:1120000-1312500 GCA_024713555.1 Spirodela polyrhiza | reverse complement strand
GCGATCAAGATTCAAATGGGTTGATGTCATATCACCTCTTTCATTTGACCAAATCTAAAGCATTGAAGATGAAGATGATTCAATAAATCGCTTACTCATTAACCATGAATATATTTTAATCAGAGAATGTATGAACCCTTGTTTGATCCCTACTCTATTGGTGTCTATAAAGGATGAAAGCTTGCAAATGTGTGTGGACTGTTATGCCATTAACAACATCATAAATAAGTATCTATCTCTTATTCTACATTTCAATAATATACTTTGCTGGTCAAATCTGAATTTGGCTGCAAGAATAAATTTTTAGGTCTATATGAATGGCTTGTTATACTATTTAACTTATCAAATACACCTATTACTTTTATAACAATGATGAATCAAATTTTAAAACCTTTTTTTAAAGAATTTATTATTTATTTTGATAATATTTTTTTGGAATCACAAATCGTAATTCAAGGGGCTTGTGATGCTGATGTAGGAATAATTATTTGAGGTAGTGAAAAATGATTTTATTGATCTAGGATTCAAAACTAAACTTAATACATCAGAGGGATCTAATCAAATAAGGTACAAGATCTACTAGGACCCAACCCAATAATTATAAGAGTGCGAGACTAAATACAAAACATTGAGGGTTAGATATAAGCACATGAACTATCTATCCTCTAAGACTCATCCTCAAGCTAGTGAATGGATATATTTCATTCTCATCTTGTTCATTAGTTTTCACATGGTTGGATTGTAGAGTCCTTTTGTAAATTAATCTACACATTGATCCTCTAATCTAACATAAGGAGTGTTGAATATTTTTTCTCAATATTCTCTTTGATGAACTAGTGGTCCACTTCCATATGCTTCATCCAATTATGATACACGAGATTGTGAGCAATAATAAATGTAGAATTATTGTCATAGAAAAAAATGATAGACAGTTCATATGACATTTTCAACTTATCTAGGATTCACTAAATCTAGAAGACTTCTCACACTCATATTCTTCATTGCACTAAATTACAATTCTACATTAGACCTTGAAATCTCAAAATATTTCTTACTTTTCTAAGTAATCAGATTCCCTCCTAAAAGGGAACAATAACCTGATATAAACCTCCTATTCGTGATAAATGTTACATAGTTTATATTAGTAAAGATCTCTAAGTTAGTATTGTCACTAAATTGAAACAAAATATCATACCTTGTGGTGTATTATTTTATAGCTTTGATTGAAATTTTCTTATCTACAATCTTATATGACCACCTATTTATTAGGTGGGCTAATGAGTAGAGCCTCTGCTTATAGAAGTTTAGGATGTTCCTTTCAATCAATAGTGACTTAGTCACCTTTAATAGGTGCTGATTTTTCCTTTAGTTTTTCATTTTGTTGGGGGATATTCATATATGATCTTTCATAATTCACTTCATTTGTTTCACATAAATAAGTTAGATCTTTATTCATGTAATCTCCTACATTATTATATCAAAATTATTTAATAAAATTACTAAATTATTACTTAATCATCCTAGAAAAGTTTTTATACTATTCTAATTACTTCTAATTTCTAGTTCACCAAATACATTTAGATCATTCTAGTGCAATCATCTATGAATGTAATAAAATAAAAATTATTAGAAGTAGTGAATATATGCAATGAACCCCGTACATCATTGTGAATCCTATCAAAATATTTTAAACATTTTTAAATTAGATGAATGGTATTTCAAACATTTATTCTTGACTAATTGACATGCCTCACATACTAAGGAACTTTGATCAAGTTTAACACATAAGTTAGAAATAAATGTTTGAGCATCCAATTGATGGATGAGTTAGATATTGATGTAGTAATATGACCTTTTTTAATTACAACTCTAGGGATCAACAGTCACAAAAAAAGTAGAGTGACTGGACTGATGGTCCAATCACTGTCTTTAGATTGGTGACTGATTGTGACCAAATTCTCTCTCCTCTCTCCTCTCTCCTCTTTCCCTTTGAGGTTTAGTGAGAGAGAGGCCCAAGCCAAGCCTTTTACTATAAGACATGGCTCATAATTGAACACTCCTCTCCTCTCCCTTGTCCTAGTCCTTGCTCCCCTCCTCACTCTAGTAATTGTTTGGCCTCTCTCTCTCTCTGAAAGTAAGCTCTGAAATAATATCAATTATGACCTTAAAATGTTGGACTCGAGAGGATGGCATGAATTTTGAGGTCGTATAACTTTTTAAATAATTTGAATGCTGAAACTTTTATACTCATTTCATATGGCTTTAATTTTTTTTTTTTTTAAGTGAGACAACTATATACATGTAATTAAATCTTTTGGTTCATTATATTTTTTTCATCATATGTACAACCCACGTCTTTTCTTTGCTTGATTCCATCGGATGAACAGTCAAGATGCACAAAGCATCTCATCAAAGACCTGGCCACAATCATGACTATTGACCCCTAAACAACTCATGATTCTTCAACTTCAATGTTGAGGTCAATTTGATTGCTAGTGTTACCCATTGATACTCCAGTGAAATAAGTCTAAGTAATATAGACTTTCTCGTTATTTAAAAAGTTCAATACTCCACCCCATATCCTTGTCATACAAAACTCACTCACTAAGCATGATCAATCAATCATGACTTAATGAGTGTCTAAGTTTATTAAGTGAAATTATGTTGGCTGAGAGAAGGGAGGCAAATAGGACATAATACATTCTACTAATTTTTGGGATTTGAATTGATCCAATATTTTCTATGAGAATAAAGTTATTGTTAGTTGTCAAGACCTACCTATCCTTAGATTAAGAATCATATGACACAAAATGGGATCTATGGGGAGTAACGTGATATGTGGCCCCATAATTTAGAATTTATGTATTCTTGTTTTTGAGATGAGATCTTTGTTGACATTTGAATTGATAACCTAATAAGAACGCATTTATGCAAAAGAAAATTTACTAGTCAAGGTGATTGAGTACGTGAGTGAGCTTCGGTTTAGAATTAGTCTCACCTACAATTTCTTTCTTGAATTTTCCTATTTTTTCATCTCGCGATGAAGTTGACACTTGCTAACTGAAACTCTCAATTGGGAGAGCTCACAACATTATTTTCTTACATGTTCTTTCATTGGGTAGGTGAATGTGTTATACTTAAATATCTCTGATATGTCTTAGAAAGTTTTCTATTCAACTTCCAATAAGTCTATCTCGTATGCCATCTATTTTGACAATATGTGCACCACACATTTGTCTTAGGATCAACTCTTAGTTCTAGGTTTTGACTTGGTTTGTCTTTGGAAGGAATGAAAGACTAATTGTGTTTCTAGAAAAAGGTGTTACTAGGATGTTGAAATCTTGTGCAAAAATGTTAGGTTTACCAAGTTAAAATAAGTAATGTCAAAATACTAATTTGTACATTCCATCAATTCCATACCAACTATCTATTGACATTTCAACATATTTTATTTTATGTCTCTTGTGGATATAGTGAGAAGTATATTTTTTTTTTTGTTGTGGATTAATTTTTGGAATGACAGATTTCATTGTCTGTAAATGGACCAATGATATAGTGTTAGTGATCTTTTTTAAAGAAATAGTTTGTTTGTGTTGTGTACTTAAGTTGATTATATTTTATTGACATTATCACTTTGATCTCAATTTTTGTGAATACTTTGAAAGAGATTTGATAAATTTATAAAAAAATAATAATTCTAATCATCCTCAAACTGATGGTTAGACAAAGGTCGTCAATAGAACACTTGGCAGCTTGATGCATTATATTTCTACAAAAACATAAGACAATAAAATGATACCTAAGTCAAAAAAAATTTTCATATAATTTGATAGCTAATCATTTCATTAACCAATCTCTCTTTCCAATAGTTTATTTTTTCCATCAAAATTTACTTTAAATTTACTATAGCTATCATGTTAAAAAAAGAACAACTATTACAACCAAAAACATGAAAAATCACATCAAAGTTATGCACAAAAGTGTTTGAAGAAGTATTTCAGAAAATTATATAAGGTACAAAATAATAACATACAAGAAAAAGAGATAATATAATTGAAATTGGAGATCTTAAGATCATCTACTTGTACAAAGAGCAATTTTCAATACATACAACAGTCTAAGACCAAAGAAATATTGTCCATTCAAAATTGGAAGATCAATGACAACATTTACCTCAAATATATCTAGTGTTTTTAATGTTAGTGATATTTTTGAATACTAGGTTAATTATAATGAAGACTATATAATGAGTTCCTTTTAAAAGTGGAGATTGATGCAATCTAGATGACCTTAGATATGACTTTTAATAACCAAAAGACATTAACTGAGCCCAAAATGTATAATATTAGATGAAAAAGAGGAAAGCATGGAAAAGTGACCTAAAAGGTTTATTAGGCCTCCTTAAAGCATAAGAAAACTAGTTCAACCTTTATCATGTTGTTGAGAGATTACCTTTTAGTTAATGATTTATGTTTTTTTTGAGAATTTATTCTGATTATATTTAGGGTCTTTTGTTTAGTCTATGATCTATTTTGATTATGTTTAAAGTTTGTTTTGCTTTCAGAGTTTATTAGGGGTCGTCTTACCTCCTTTCTATATATGTATATAGGCCCTTCAATATAACCCTAATTCATTCAATCCAAGTATTTTCAAGTGTTGCTCCTATGACCACATCCTTGAATATTCAAGAGTCATTTTTAATCTGGTGGATTTAGGGAATGATGTTCTAATTTTACAGGTTTATAACTTATACACTTTTGCAAAGCTTGAGTTTCTAGAAGCAAGGTTGATTTCTTCCATTCTTTGGTGGCAATGTTGCATCAATTGGAACTGTTGATTTTGAACCTATAACTATGACTCGAGGGGAAAAGGTGAATTGAGATCTTCATAAAAGAAGTTACTGCATGACAACTTCAAGAAAAGTAAATGCATCACATTTGGAGTCACTGTCATACATCAATATACTATTGAAAATCAAAGCTTTGGAGACATGTAAAAAAATTGAAAGAAGATAGAGAGAGAAGAGGAGAGAATTAGAGAGAGAGAGAGAGAGAGAGTAGAAAGTAAGGTATGAGATGAGAAAATGATACTTGACAATCTATAAACTCCTTGACCTGATATAAAGGTGGGGAGGGTCTCCTTTTATAATAGTACAGGAGGCCTTTAAAGTAGACTGAAGTGGGCGCTCTCAAATGGGCCATTCATTTCCCTGAGAAATGGGCTGTCCGTTTCCTTAACAAATGGTTAATAAGTAACCCTCTGAACGCTCTCATGGACGCCCAACTCGTTTCTCACGGATCGAGTTGAGTGCCCTTCTTCTCTTCCCTCATTTTTTTCTCCTCTAGCTGTGTAAGGGCTCAAGTATCGAAGTTGACTTAGGCGACGGTCCCTGAGAACCACTCATCTTCGAAAGTGACATAAGACGAGGTCTCCGTAGACATGCCGCTAAATCTCATGTAGTGCTTCATCTGCTAACACTTATTCCCCGGGGACTTTGAGGTTTCACAAGTTGAATCTCGTTCCGATGTGGGTGGCCAAGGGATTCACGCAAACGGGGGGTGGAGGTCGGGCCGAAGAGGACGCGGCCCTCGACATGTTCAGGGAGTTGCTGTATGGAAACCTGCTGCAAGAGTTTCCGCCGTATGTTGAAAATTGGAGGTGCACAATGAATGACACCGTGAGTGACCGTGCCATCTACATCTCGGAACGCAGGTATCAGTTCCAATGAGGCAGCTACAGACTGAAGGCTATTGAGAATCTGGAGGTGATGTCGGATCTCAGATAGCTGACTGTCATGTACGTCTGCAGCTGCCCCTGTATGGCGGGGGCCAAACATCTGGATGTTCTGCCTCATCTGAAGGTGTCGGACTCTAAGATGGACATCATTCACACGTGTGGTTGACCCAAGCTACTCCATTCGCTGGTGCTGAAAGCTGGCATAAGATGAGTGCATCCCCGGAAATGAAGGCAGGTCCAACTTAGGGTTGAAATCCATCTCCCATGCATATACCTTACACTCCTTCGAGAGCAATTTTACCGAAACGACCCTTCTTTCGCCGTGAAAGAGTCTCTAGCACATTTGAGGCAGAAACATTTTTCTTAGTTATGTCTTTCATTTTGCTTAAACCGATTTATCTCAGAAGTTTAGGCAGATCTCGTAGATCTATCAGAAGTTATTGCGTCACCTTATTATTCCATCAAATAAAACTGGCAAAGGCTGGGACACAAAGCCGCTTGGTCGGATGGTCGGCCACAACGGACCTACGGGGGTTCGGAGCTCTAGAATGGGCCTGCCTGCCTCTTCTTTATTGCGTCTGGGCCAGGAGAAGTCTAGGAGAACGGTTTATGAATGGGCCGAACGAGAGATATCAGGCGATTACGTAGTGTCGTCTCGTTCTCTTCTTCCTTTTTACCCTTTTTCTCGCGAATAAAGGGACTGGGGCAGCTCTCGTCTACGGCGGAGCACGGCGGGTCACGGCGGCGCCCGCCTGAAAGGATTTCGACAACGTTGTGAGAGGAAAGGCAGGCCAGGGGGAGCCTCACAGCGGCGCCGTCAGTTGGATTCTCTCACGCTTTCTGAGATTGCATTAGAAGCTTTCGAAAGCCAGAATGCTATCTGATGTGATGGTTGGAAAGAAGACAAGGACCATGGTCGAACATGACCAAGAGAAGGGAGCGATCGATGCCCCCCCTCCTCTCTCTCTCGCTCTCTCACTCTCTAGTGATACTTTCTCTGTAGCAGTGAACAGTAGAGCTAGGGTGGACAACTTAACTATTCTCACATCCCAAGCGACACGCGACTCACCCTTCAATCATCTCCGGTGAAACTTTCACTGTATATGTGAACAGTGGAGGTAGGGGGATGGCCAGACTGTTTTCACCCTCCGAAGCAATCCTATTGGCCTATCTCTCACCTGTTTCAATGGGAATCGTCGCGACTCGCTGAGATGAGATGGGGTAGGTGGGCTGCGGCCAAACTTTTCTTCTCATTCCCTATTATCGTCACAGGAAACCAACTTTCCTTGCCTGCTGCCATTGAGATGGGGAAAGAGATATTTCTTATTATTAAAAGTTCCCGTTACATCATCTCTCGTGTTATCTCCCCGAGTAGGTAAAGAGAGCAAGCGGCCTTCCGGAGTCAAATATTGCACCTCGACCGTATTTAATCATAATTGCTTTCTCTTATTCGATCAGGGATTGCTGTTGCTCGCGTGAACGAATCCATTGACCGTGCATGCTTTGATTTTTCCCATCTTCAGAGAATAATGAATAGACGTTCCCACTGAGAATTGACTCGCTTTTCAAAAGATCTCTTTCCCTCGTTGTTTTTTGTCCATTTTCTCACTCTATAAATAAGAGGACCATGTATACAATAATCACATGCATTATGCATCGTCTCATCCTCTGTACTCACGGACTTTGTTTGGTCGAGGACTGACTTCTTTTGCTTCCGACACGCTCTCCCTCCTCCCTCTCTCTCTCTCCCCTCCCTGTCGACCACAGAAATGACGGGTTCGACATCCCGCTCTCGCGTGGATCAATAAGTTATTGTATATTGAGGATCGAAAACAGAGAAGAAGCGAAATCTGTGTGAGAGACAGCAATGCAATAGGTTCTTGCTCAGTAGTCTTGTTATCATTTGGAACTGTAACCCGACTCATAGAACTATTTCCTCCATTGGCAGACATGTTTAAAACCTGGTTATAATGGGTTTCATACGTGTCCTTTTTTCCATCCTCTTCCGCTTGATCATCATCAGATCGAATAATATCTACCATAGTTTTTCACAATTTTCACGTCAGATCAGTACGTAGCCTTTATGGGTCGAAATAAATGCCGAAGAACAGCAACATCGAGGTCGTCTTCTTTGGGACAAAGGGTATCTTTTACCATAACTTACTACAGGTCTCTTTTTCTCCCGTCCTAATGTTCCAGCGCAAGCCAACAAGTCATTCCTCCCTTACCAGGCTTGGGGAGGCAGTACAGATCCGGAATGTGTAGGGCCGGGTGTGTTGGGGAGGAGAAGGGGGGGAGGGGAGGGAGAGCGAGAGAGAGAGAGAGAGAGAGAGAGAGAGAGAGAGAGAGAGAGAGAGAGAGAGAGGAGAAATCTGAGCGATGTCAAGGATTCTTCTTCTACTCTCTGAAGAGTCATGTAGTACATGCTGAGATGCATCGTTAGATATACACATCTCTGTGAGAACAAGTCTGATATCTAGATGGCGGAAATACAAGTCATATAGTACGATGATAAGAGTGTCTTCTTATTCAGTTCTCCATAATTCACTTGTCAGGTCACTCTAGTTCTTGGTTCTTCTCCACAATCCTCACCTTGTTCGAAGATCTCAGCAGCTTAGCCTAATGAAGAGGAAATACGCATCCTTTTCCATTAGCCAAAGAAAATCCTGAAGAAAACAAGTAGATATGCCGTCGTCACCTGTTCGTCGGTTATCTCCACTGCGAACCCGTCGACGATGACAAGGGAGGACTTCTTCCTGTAGGTGTTGGGCTCCAGAAGCTCTGAGAGTAGCCTCTCGTGCTTCCTGCTGAGATACATGTCGAGCTCCTCTTGCTTTGCCCTGCCCGTAATTCATAAGTTAGAGAGATAGACAGATATGATAGATCAATAGAGAGAGAGAGAGAGAGAGAGTGGACATATCACACTGATTTGGGGAAATGAGAAGGGATCTCTGAATAGGACGGACCGGTTCTTGCGCAGACGCTCGTACTCGGGGTCGAAGTTCATGAAGACGAAGTAGGTTTTCTTCGACCCCATTGCCTCTCGCCACACGCTGCCCTCTCCTCTTTTTCCTCTCCTACGTCCTCCTATTCTCCCGCTGCGCCTGTTTCCGGCGCAAAGCGAGCAATGGAACCGCGTATTGAGCCCGCCTTTCGCCGCTATTTATACACCCAGAGGGGCCAGTGTCATCGTTCACATGAATTCAACATGTGCTCTCTCTCTCTCTCTCTCTCTCTCTCTTCTTGTTTCTTAAGCTTGGTTTCGAAAGGACATCAGACGCGTAGTGGTAGGCACCGGTCACGCAGCAACCACTAGAGGGGACATAGAAGCCTCCACCTTCACATGTTGAGTCGCTTCATGCGTGGGTTGCTCCCTTGCCGGGGGGCACGCACCAATAACCTGCGAACACATACCCCACCAACCCCAACTTTTTCAATTATATAGCCCGAGCCCTCCCTCCGTAGCATCACTCCGAAGAACGGCCACGTTGACCCAGTACATGTACACATGACGCACACAAGACACCGTCTAACTCCCGTCTAAAACGATGATCTCTACTGCATGACGAAATATAAACAAGCTAGAGAGAGATAGATAGAGAGAGAGAGAGACGCCGACATTTCTGCAGCCCATTATGACGTCAGAGCAAGTAGCAGTGACCCATCAGCCTGGGAGGTCCACGTAGAGCGAGAGAAGTCAAACCAATGGCGACGTGGGCCCCCCTTGGAGGACATGGATCCAGAGGAGCGACCGCTGCCGGTCGTGGTACAAATCATCACCAATAGTGAAACAGGAAACAGTAGACTCTGAACCCGACGTACAGTGTGGCCCAGCCCCCCAATTATGGATAAAATATCAACTTGTAAACGTGTATCTATCTGAAACATTCGGGCCGGCCCGAAAGCCCGCATGCTCATCCCCCCCGGGCCCAAAAACCCACGTCATCAGGGGCCGACAGCTTTATCTCACTCAGAGGATTCATGCGGAGCTGGCATGACTTCGGCTGACGTAAACAAACCTGAACAGAGAGGGGAACGAAGAGAAGGTCGACACGTAGATAGGCTGACCTTATTAGACTGTACCTCCAAGAGATTCTCCTCGCCCGCCGTGTCTGACCGAAGTTTCAGGCTCGCCCACGTGGGGGGCTGCCTCGCCGGGCCCGGTCCAGCTGGCACAGGTTTCGACGTATGTGGGCCGCTTCGTTATTGGGCCCCTTTGCTGAACCTCTGACGTTCCACCATCCTCGCTCTGACATTGTTCTCTGCGGTGGGCTACACATTTCCGCTCATATAAAAAATAACTCCATTTAATTGTTTAAAAATATTAATTAATTAAAATAATAATTTTTGGTTTCTAGAGAGAGAGAGAGAGAGAGAGATTATGCGCAAGGGAGACGATGCTTCTAGATTTCAATGGGACCCTGTCAATAATTGGGCCGGAGGAACTTCTTAAGAAACATCCAGCTCATTAATTCCATATTGGTCCAGCCCAATTACTTTATTGAGTTTTTCAATATAAATACATAAATGTAAGGTTTTATGCGAAAATAGTTTTTTAGGGATATGGTGTCGCGTTCTTACTCGCCCACATAATTACGTCTTATCTGTCCCGATGCCAATCGCCCATGCACGACCACGTAGCGGTTTGCGGGCCCCACATAAGCGGACTCTCAGCGGCGCTAAGCCACGTGGCGGCTTCTACCCTTCTACGGTCCCCTCAGACAGTCTTCTCTTTACTGAAAATAAAACATATTTACAAAATTAATTCAGATTACAAAAACACAAATAAACTTTATTAAGGTGTCTAGAGAGAGAGAGAGGGAGAGAGAGAGAGAGATTGACAAACCCACTTGAAGGTAGGAGTGGTGGGGGCAGCCGGTTTCTGCGGACTCGCCGGCGGCAACTACTCGTCAAGTCATCCGGTTTTGTTGTCTTCCTGACCAAATTTCTTGGTGGTCGGCTTATCCGCTATGTCCGCCTCCCCCGTGTACTGTCACCCTTATTTTTATCCTGTTCTCAGTCCTCTACATAAAGGACTCATAGCCGCAGATAGATAGAGATAGATACACACAGTAGAGAGAGAGAGAGCATTCTTCAGTGTTAAGCCTGGGGCTCTGTTCCACTAGACCGAGTGCCTTCCAACTCCGCCGCGGTGGACTGAAGAGGAGCTGATGGACGGCAATAGACGCTGCCGGAAGAAGCCTAAGGCCACCAAGTGCGAGTCCGAAGGTGACCCACAAATTTCTCTCTCTCTCTCTCTCTCTCTCTCTCATCTCTCTCTCTCTTTCTCTCTCTCATCTCTCTCTCTCGGGTCCCTCTTCCCTCAAAAAACAGAGGTCAGCAGCGCCATGTGGGAGGCCATCGAGCTGACGGACCAAGAAGAAGACCTCGTCTACCGTATGTACAGGCTCGTCGGCGACAGGTAACTTCTTTGTAGTCCCCGCCGGCCCCAATCAAATCCCGGGCCTTACTTCCCATCTTAGAGAGAGAAAGAGGAAGAGACAGAGAGAGAGCCCCCGTATTGAGGACCACCTTCCTCTTCATCCCTCCAGGTGGAACCTGATAGCGGGACGAACCCCCGGCCGGACGGCGGAGGAGATTGAGAGATTTTGGCTGATGAAGCACACACATGGGTCCGCCGGAAACCGCCATCGCCGAGCTTAACCTCCCTCCCTGTAAACATATATTATCACCCGATGCGGCGGCCCTTCAATGCCAGAGAATGGGCTTCCTTCTTCCTCGCCTAAAATATAAAGCTTTGATTGAAATGACAGAACATTAGAGCGCCGCGCATGACTTCTAAACAACTATAAATGAGGGTCCGCGCGTAGTTCCGGGAAGAGTCAAACTGGGTGGTGTTCATAGGAGATCGAAGAAGTAATCCAGACCTTGGCCGAGCTCCCAGATGGAGAGGGCCGCCCCCCGAGACCGGGCTTCGCCCAGGCGCAGGGAGATGGACAGCAATGAGGGGTAGAAGACGGCGCGTCTGACCTTGTCGTGGGAGTATAGGAAGAAGTGCTCCGAACTCTCGGCCTCCCACTGCAGCGCCGGCCTGTGCTTCCGGAGTAGAGTCAGGTAGTCCCTCCCAGTAATGGCCTCACCGCCCGGACCTTCAAGGAGGAGGGGGAAGCTTTCAGGACATAACCCATGGAGTTTGAACGAGGAGGACATGGAGAGCGAGAGAGAGAGCTGGGAGAGAGAGAGAGAGAGAGAGAGAGAGAGAGAGAGAGAGAGAGAGAGAGAGAGAGAGAGCGCTCAGTCGGGCAGGACTGGGCTCTACCGATAGTGGCTGGCATCCACAAGAAAGTAAACAGGTAAACGATGGAGACGCGCACCTTCTGTCAGGAGGAAATCATTCCCGTAGAAATTTATGCCCAAGAAGATCTTGTGAGCATTTTCTCGAGCACCACCGCCGTCACCGAGAAGCAGCTCGAGGGTTGACCTGATCCAGAGCAAGGGAGCGCTGGGTCCGGGGCTATGAGGGCCTGAAAAATCGTACGTCATCAGTGAGAAGCCGTCCACAGCGTCAAGGAGATGCCGAAGATCATCGCGTCCGAAGTCATGTTCTTTGAGATGCTGTGAGCGCGGAGCTGGGATGACGAAGACCAGCTCCAAGTGGCCCCGGGGGCTTGCTGACGAGTTGACAGAGTGCAGAGCAGTAGCCAGCTCCCTGACGAACTCCAATGCCTAAATCCAGAGGCATGGAGCAAACAAGGTCAGACAAATATCTCCCTTCCAGAAGCTACATCCAAAAACTTAACTAGAACTGTGATATGGCGTCAGGTTATGAAAACAGTGGCCAAATCAAGCATAGAGAATCAAAACAGTACGTGCAAGAGTGAAATGTACAGATTCGAGTGAGACCCCTTTAATTTACGAAATTATCACATTCCTTTATGTTAGGTAACTTCTACCAGGAATATTCTCCGAATACTCTGTAAGAATTAACATAAATTTGAGTGGAACCTCTACCCACAGAGGAAATAAGCATAAGTCTTAGAAATAGAACATAATTAGGGGAACAGTTCTTACAATTGCCTACAAATCTACGCCAACAGAATGCAGTGTTTTCTGTCCATTGTGAACAGTTCTTATTCCTAATTTACAAGAATGCTTGTACATGTGATGCATCTTCAAGTGAAACAGACGCATTGGGCTGCCCTGGCACCTTGACGACTATATCGAAGTATATAATAAATGGAGATCACTTAATCCACCTTTACCTGTGTTAACCTTGAAAAATATTCTATTATCATTTCACTAACTATTAAAAGATCCTATCTAAGTCATATTTGGATTAAAATTAGTAGCCTGTATGCGCAAAGGGAAGGAGTTTCGTCTTTGTTTTACTAGAGGTCACAAATATTCAGAGAATGGCAGTATCGTCAAAGGAGCAAGGAGATCTATGGACAGCTTCTGGTTTCTTTTGCATTCAATATACCCTTTTTTGATGGACATTCTGGTTCATTATCGGTCCCTCTAAAGGCAAAAG
Source organism: Spirodela polyrhiza (assembly GCA_024713555.1). NCBI lineage: Eukaryota > Viridiplantae > Streptophyta > Magnoliopsida > Alismatales > Araceae > Spirodela > Spirodela polyrhiza. Next base: position 1,299,272 of record CM046538.1, on the reverse strand, counting down.
AAGCAACATAACAAACCTGTTCTTCAAAGGTTCTTTTGGAATTGCGATTTCCTTTGCTTTTAAAGTTTTCCCAAGAAAATTTTTAATTGTTCTGACGATGAATTTGAAATTCAGCCTTATCCAAACCTCCAGGAATGTAGAGCCTAATAACTAGATCCATTCAGTCGATTAAGACTCTGATTAAAATTAGCCTCTAGCGATAATGTTGTATTCTTCCTTTAATATTATTTCTGGATATATGACAAAAAGCCTTTAAATATAAAAAAGAACACTAAAATGAAGCCGATTTCTATCGGATACTTCAAACTTCAAAACTTAATCCAGCCACTAAAATGGTATCCAATGAAGTCTATGTACTACGAGAGACATAATAGAGGCGAAATGACCGGATATTGAAACAGACAAAAGGAACTTTTATGCATACCATTGGTAAATTCGGAATAGCATAATCTTACGTAAATCATAAAAAAATAAAATCAAACAAAGCGATCAGAACGACTAGGGCTGTCTTTAGTAGAAGGAAAAAAACCAGTGCAGAAATAACTGAAGAGATGTATTTATGCTGACAATGTATTACAAAATGATAAGGTTCCACTAACCCTCCGGCGCATGTCTACGTCATGTAGTACACCGTGCACAGCCCATCTTGACCAGGATTCTAGAACAACACCATCATATCCCTTTTCCCTATTCAATGGAAAGTAACATCAAAACAGCCATTAGAATCCTGAAGTCCCTTGAAGGAAACAAAATGGTACCAGAAAAATGTTTCACTTTAACAGAGAACTGTACTTGCATTCTGATACTATAATATCAATGACCTTATCCCTTTGTTTCTTCCGTTTTAGCATCTCAGAGGGTACCACTTCCAGGACAAATCTAGGAAGTACCTAAAAAAAAAACGACGTATGAGTCAGAGCGTCAACAAAGACATACGCTCTATGAAGAGATTTTTGGAAGCATAGTTCTCGAAAATAAGATTTAAGACGTTTTAAAATCAAAATCAACAAGAAAGTTGCCAGACTTCTATAAAATTTTGCTACGCACATGATTGGAATTAGGTATTTAAGAGATACATGTGAGTTGACGAGCATACCACTAGGTTTCGATTGGTTTTAATCCTAGAAATCCACTGTGAATCATAATTATGCCGTCCCTCGAGAAAAAAGTTGTTTCTCTCACTAGAAACAGACAAAAAACATCATCAGTGGGGGGAAGAAACCAGCAAAAAACGAGAAACTAGTTCCATCCCACTATGTTCTGCATTTTGTGGGACTTTTACCTCTTCAAATCGTACCAGACTGGTGATACGTGAGTCAGCTTAAAACAAAACTTCTCCGCCAATTCATATCCCAGTGAATTCCTGCGGCATTAATTTGAATATATTTATCCTAGAAGAGATCGTTGTTCCGAAAGTTTCCACCCCCGAACAAAATCAACAAGGTTAGACAACAATGTTACGCTTCAAATAAAAATTTCAGCCCTATCAGGTGTAAATTCCATCCGATAAGAATATGCAGCACGTACCACGGCGTCACATACGCGAGAACGGGATTTAGGAAATGACGGACAGATGTATTCTCCGAGATCCTTGAATTTTCCTGGATTTCTTGGAAGATAATTAAAATAATTAATAATATGGAAACTAATATTAAAAAGACAGACATCGAATTACTCCTTTGATGACCAAAATCAGGACGTAAGACAGAAAAATCCATTTCCCTACTTACAGCGAGAACTTCACTGTATGTAATTTCACGTTTCACCAGTCCTCTATCATAAACGGAAAGGATCGAGCCGTCTTCAGGGACCGCGCCGAACTTCCTGCCGCCGTAAGCTTTGAAGTACAGGAGAAGAAGGGCGAGGAGAATAAGGGTGAGAAGGGAGAGAATACGGCGGCGGCCAGAGGAGGTGTCACTGCTCCCTGCCCGAGGCATGCGTCCGGCTGGATCATTCCTCCTGACCTCCGCAGCGGCGGAGATCCGGCGCTCCCGCTTCCTCGTCGCCATCGGCGGAGGCGAGAGAGGGAGTGTCTGTGTGTGTGCGTGTGAGAGAGAGAGAGAGAGAGAGTCACCAAGTGTGGCCTGTGGGGATCTCAACGGGCCGGGCCTTTTACAGGCCCAAATTAAAGCCCACTCTTCTCGGCTCGGGCTGCTGGCATCTTTGCCAACATCTTCCTTCTCTTTCTAAATCAAATCAGTAGTCGGTTGATCGGGACCGTTCATCGTCAGTCTTTCCCTCAGTCAGTATTTTAACAGTACCAAAACGGGTTTCCGTCGCGTGGACAGGCATGCATGGCGCCACGTGTCCTTCCAACCGTCTCCTTTCCCTTCCTCAGTCCACCGCTCCCCTCGCCGGAACCCTAATTCCGGCCGTGTCCTCCTCTCTTCTCGAGCAAATCTCTGGTTAGAATCCAGGAGATCCTCAGTTTTCTTCCTCAGGTGTTCAAGAGATGGTGAAGCTTGCGACGGCGCGGGAGAGCAGGATGTACGGGACGCGGCTGGTCCGCAACCGGTGGGAATACATCAACGCCGGGCTCTACGTATTCGCCGCCATCCTCCTCACGGGCGGCTTCGCTTCTCAGCTCTCCTCAGATGCGAGATCCGGCCTCGTGGTTCTCCTCATCGGCCTGGCGATCGTCGCGGCGGTGAATGCGCACGATCTCGTCGCTCACTTGGCCGGCATTGACTACTTGTTCTCCATCCTGTTGCTCGATTCCCAACTGGCGCTGGTGGAGGTCGGCGCCCCCTTGTTGCAGATGCTCGGATCCGCCGTTGCCTTCGTCGGCATCCTCCTACTCTTCATCCAGGCAAGTAGAAAAATCTCCGTGCGCATTTCTTGCTCCATTCGCCCCCCGCAGATATTTGACCTGGTTCATGCTCCGGCGCCATCGCAGAGGGAGAGAGGCTACAGCGAGAGACTGGAGAAGCAGGCGGTGAACACGCTGGTGGCGGGGCCGGCGCTGTGGCTGCTTGGATCCATCCACAACCTCTGTCAGGTCTACGAGAGGGCCGACGGCCACGTCCAGGTCCTGCAGAAGTTCGTCCAGATCCCCTTCCTCATGGGGAGCCTCCTGTTCCTGGTGGGAGGAATCTTCAACAGCCGAGATATCACGGTACCTCCAATTTCCACCGCGAAGCTCTTCCCCATCCCGATCCGTCCTTTCCGATCGCCTGTTCTTCATGTTGGAGGAAGAAGATGAGGTTTGAACCGATCTGTTCCATTGCAGGGGGAGAGCTGGGCCTGGCTGAGCCTCAGCGGGAGCCTGTTCTTCCTCCTCGGAGGGCTGTTCAACGTGGTGAAGGTCTTCAAGACGCAGCAGATGGACGGGACCAGGCTGGAGAAGCTCCGCGGTGGCGCCCAAGAGAGGCTGACCAGGGAGAGGGAAGGCCAGATTCCGCTCATCTTGGAAGAAGCCCACCGGCGGCGAGGAGAGGAAGCGGCGCCACCGCCACCTACACCCTACAAGGACGTCCTCGTCGGTCGATCATGAACTACACACCCGACAACCGATTACAGTATCCTTTTCCGGTTAATGGTACTACGCCCGTTATCTGTTTCCTGTACTGATAATTATTACTTATACTAGATATATATTCATCATAAGATACGGGGTTGACTTCGGGGGATTTGTATGATGACGTGGCATCCTAGCTGACCAATTCCGAGATTAACGGTCGAATTTCATTGACCCACAAGCAGCTGCAGGGTTTGACGCCGCGTAATATCCAACCCAAAAAGAAAAAAAAGGAATTTTATAAAGAATAAGGCTCAATCCACAGGACCTCAAAAAAAAAAAAATCCAACAACACTCGGGATTGGAACGCCCAGCCTTCTCCACAAGATAAATCTCTGCGTGACGGGTGAATGAATGAATGTACAGAGTCAAACAGGCCAGGAGTCAAAGGCTGGATGGAGGAAAGATCTACGACACCCACCTTCTATAGTATCTTTACAGGAGCTACGGAGCATATGTGGCGGATATACATGCGGCTGTTATGTCAAATCATCACGGGGGCTATGATACAGAGCTCAAAAAACATAGAGGGGAGGAAGAGGGGGGGGCTTATGGGTCAACCGCGGCGGCGGCCGGTCAAACGATGTACCTTCGGAGATAGTCAACGCGGGCAGGGTGCTTGAGCTTCATGAGGGCCTTGACCTCGTGCTTCCGGACCATCTCCCTCGAGATGTTGAGGTTGCCCGCGATCTCCCCCAGCGTCCGGTCGCCTTTGCCGTCGAGGCCGTATCTCTGGCGGATCACCAGGCTCTCCTTTGGCTTCAGCGAATCAAGCTACAGACAACCGGGGAAAAAAAATGAATTAATTTCATCTAAAAATATAAGACCGAGAGAGAGAGAGAGAGAGAGAGAGAGAGAGACAGAGAGTTACCACGTCGTCTAGTGCCAGCCGGAGGAGCGCAGGCTGTCTGCGCCGGTCGCCCACGCTGTCAACGTCGGCGATCCCCTTGATGAACTCCTCCTGCGTGGTGGCGTGCCTGGCGTTGAGAGAGATGACGGGCTTGGAAGCCCTCAGGACGTCGTTGTATCTGTCCGGGGAGATCCCCACCCTCGAGACGATCTCCTCTTCGGTTGGCTCCCTCTTGAGCTCGAAGGTCAGCTCCAACTTGGCCCTCTGGATCTCTTGCCTGACCTGCAGTGGCGAAACGGATGAGCGTCTGCTTGTTCTAGGACGGAATATCTGATTCACAAAAAAATTGCATATCGACCAGATGAATTCATGGCGCAGTATAATAGGGAAAAGATAGATCTGGGTTGTCATATTTTTTAAAGTATGTAGCATATTGAGCAAAATAAATAAAGAAAGATGAGAGAGAGACCAGGCTTCCACAAGAACCTAGAGAGAGAAAGAGAGGCCGCCATGTGGTTGACTGTGGAATGTCCACAGAGCAAGGAAAATGGATTCTGAGCTTTCATATGCTCAGTTTTTTTAGTCAAAAGACGGACCCAAAAAAATTATTTTCGACATGAAATTAAGAAAATAAATAAATTGGGCATCATACCGATTCAATGCCGAAAGGGACACGAGCAAAACTTGAGATGGTCATGGAGCGGATGATGGCGTGACGGATCCAGAACAGAGCATAAGTGGACAGGCGGAAGCCACGTTTTGGCTCGAACCGATCGATGGCGGTGATGAGGCCCTTGACTCCCGCTTGGCAGAGGTCTTGGAATTTCTGCCCGTTGGCTATCTCATGATAATACTTGTTGATCGCAAACAGAACAAGACGAAGATTATGCTGCACAAAGCGGTGGAGCCCACCCTTCAGATCCAAGGTCCCAAGAAATGCGAGGAGTAAACATAGTATTTGACAGAGTAACCTAGTAAAATTAGATTCATCCTCAAGTGCAGCTAAATCGAACGTTCAGTGTGAGAAAGCTTCCTAACCTCCCACCTTCTAAACACCCGGGGAAGTTCAAAATCCATTAAAACTTTACCGAAATGAGATAATTTATGTTTTACATTGCAAGATTTGTTATTGATATAGTTGAAATATTGTTCAGAGCTACTTTGCGTAAAGGAGCAAGAGTGATGCTTTGCTCTCTGTGGTTCATCTCCGTGTGTGGGAATGGAGCTTGTCGAATGCATGTGTTTCATTCAACAAGGCCACAGTATCGGTCATCAATGGGCATTGAACAATCAAACCTGAAATTCTTCTCCGTAAGTGATTACCTTGATTAATTTATTTCTTGCAGCATGACCGACTTCTAGATGCCTTCTCAATTGTTGAACGTTCATGTTTATTGCGCTTGCCAATTCACCATCTGTAGGTTCTCTACCCAAATCCACACACAGGGTGTCCTTAACTGCAAGTGTAGCCTAAATTTTCAGAAAAAAAATTAGAAATTAGCACCGTTGATTAATCAAAATGAACGTTGTAAAAAAATTTCATCAGTCATGTAAAATAACCAGGGAAGGGGACTCAACTGACACTAAAAATTAACATGAAAAGTAATATAAACATTCTAAATAATGGCCGGCATGTATTTTATTATTACATAAAAATTCAAAGAATATAGTAGGGCGTGTGATTGTGGACATTTCATATCCAAACTACACGCATCTTACGGTTGTAGTCTTGAAGCACCGTGTACGGGATATTAGCGTAGACAAACAGGTTTATGTTGGAAAAAGTAGAAAGCTCCGTTACAAAATCCCAGGAAAGATGCGTGTCCTAAAAGGAATCATTCTACTATAGGTTATAGATAATTCAGAGGAACAAGCTCACCTTCACAGGCTGCAGCAATTTAAACAGAGAAGTGTGTTCCGACGAAGAAAGAACTGCCGGTATCTTCATTTTCTTCCAGTCTAAGCTGACTAAATCAGTTGACACAGAGTAATCTCTGAGAAGCCTACCCTCAGTGTCTCTGGTTTTCTTACCCTCTTCCGTATTGTGGTTCGCAACAGCAGATGCTTCACCCGTCTTCTTTCTCAATGATATTCTCTCGTGAAGGCTTAATCGCTTCAGTTTCCTCTTATCATTCTTGAAGACATCAGGTACTTTCACCTTCTTATTTACATGCTCTTTGGTTATCTTCCTTCTTCCACCACGTTTCTGCGCAGCTTGATCTGACTTTTCTAAATGAGATATATCACCAGGACTAAGCTTATATAAATTTTCAAGTGTGGCTGCGACTTCATTATAATCCAACTCCGCACTGGAAGAGGCCTCATCAACGCAGACTGCCTTTACTCTTTTGGAATCTGCGTGGACTCTTTTGACAGCGCTGTTAGGATCTTTTACAGTGTCGATGCCTAAAGCTATTGGATCTTGCTGCGTGCTGAATGCTTTGTTCTTTCTTTTCTCTATTTTGAAAGCCAGAACGACGGGTCTTCTTATTGGTGAGCGACAGTTTGAATTCCTTGAAGGTCTTGGATTTGAGCCTAGCGGAAACCTTGAAGCCGAACTAGAAACACTTACAACGCCCATGCCAAGATCAGCAGATGCTATCTATGATCTGAGTCGATCACAGTCGACAACCTGCAGTGATGACGAGCTAAGGATTAGTGCATATGCACAGATATTACGGGTGCCTTCCCCAATAACAAACATGATAGGGAAAAATGAAAAATAAAATAATCAATGGCTAGAGAGACTCAATAGGACGCAAGCTTTTCATCGTCTATGCTTAGTACAGACCTAATCCGTGTCAGTGGAGTCTGACAGGGGATAGCGGGCTAACATCAATCTGAACTTACTGAGAGAGAGGAAAAGAAGGATAACATAGTCCCAGACTGCTGTTTCTCAATCCAAAGTGTTAAAGAATTTGCCCTGATAATCATGACAATGAGGACGTCATTTGATAGAATTAAGAGACAGAAGAAATCAGAAAAAGCAGCAGACCTTTAAAGACAAAACACACTTGTTTCACATTTTGCATTCACTGCTAAGCCGAGATCACAAGGAACCATCTCAAACAGATCAGCCCTCCGGGATATGATTTCTAAACGACAATAGCAAACAAAACTTAGGATTTTCTTCCCGTGCAGAGCAAAAGAGGTCATCTGGAGAATCGTAGAATGCAGCCACTTCGAAAGCAGGACCATAGAAAAAAGGTTTTCCTGCGGTACCGTGGGCAAACTATCATTCACTCGTCCCGTTTCTGCGGCGAAACCGTAGATTCACCGATCAGGGCATATATTTTCTCCTAATTTCTGGCTTGATTGACGGTAATCGAGACCCTGATTCATCAGTAATCATGTTAACGGCCTTCTCTGATTCCCTACCGAGCTTTTACAGAATGGCAATTGCATCAACCCTGAATCCGCAGTAGAAGGAAGCGTGACCTTGCAGTAGAACACCCTACACTGCGTACCCCCGCATTACAAGCAGCGAACGGAATGCACTGCGCTCCCGCTTTCCACCTCCCCCGCGAGAAAACACCAGTTCAGGCTCCGCAAACCTTTACTCGCCGGATCCCCCCTAAACTTTCTACTCACACTCCATTCCTTCCTCAGTGGAAGACGACATCCGCAGAGAAGAGAAAGCAAGCAGCGCAAAATCACAGAGAGAACGTCAGACAGAGGAGAGAGACGGGAACCGCAGCATACCTCTCTCGATCGCGCCGTCCGACGAAACCGCAGCCTATGGCGCGTATCCAGCGGCGAGGGGATCCTGTGGACGCCGACACGCCAACCTGATTTCTCGGCAGCAGATCGCAGATGAAGAACTACAATAACAACAAATTTACCTCTGGCTTATTTATACGGATTGGGGAAGAAATTCGAGGAAAAAAAAAACTCGTGGTGGAGTACACAGACCCCTCGACGGCGCTACCTCCGTCCTCTCCTCCATCGGACGGACCAGATCCTGCCGGCGGGGCAGCGGCGGTGGGCCTCCGCCGCCGTGGAGCGACGTGGAAGATCGGGAACCAGACGACCGCGTGACTCAGATTTTTCCAGCAGCGCGAGGATGAGGCCGAGCCACGCGTGCGCTTCCCATTAGCTCCACCAGATATTAGGGGTGAACGAACCCCTATGGGGCCCACCAGCCACATCACCCCCGGGGGCTCTCGCGCCCCCACGTCGGCCAGTTCTCCGCCTCTCGGTCTGGCACGTTGTTTTGCCGCATGGGGATGACGTGGCATTAACATTAAATAAATATAATAAGTAATATAAATTTCGATTTGATGTTTCTAATCGTATAAAAGGAGCCCCCCCAGATTGGGCCCTAAAGGGCCAGTTTCCAAGAACATTCGGTAGAGCCCATTATTTATTGGGCCCAATCGTGGATCTCTCGGTCCGGCCCATCTTGGCATCTTCGTCGCCGCATTATTGGGCCCTACTGATTGAGAAGGGTGGTCCAACGTCTGCTACGGCCCACCATATTTACCCTCTGCGTTGACTATGCATCGAAGGGGATTTCTTGTGGGCCCTAAATGGGCCCTCTGCAGCAATGGCGTGAGAGGAGTTTCGAGATTCCAGGGGATTCGGGCAGGCCCAATTGGCCCATTTGTGGAATGCGTGCACCAGGGTTCTGTACTTTCCGTCGCCCGTACCTCCCCGTTGCCCGCTGGGGGTCTTAAATTTTTAATGAAAAGGGTGAACGGCGTAGAAAATAAGAGGAAAACTTGAAGTTTGCGGTCTGTCTGCGCCTCTCTCTCTCTCTCTCTCTCTCTCTCTCTCTCTCTCTTCGTAGCGCAACTTCTCTCTCCAAATGAATGTTATACGTGTGCAGGTTTCTCGAACACTCACTACTCTCTGTCTATCTCTGCGCGTTTACATTTAACCATGGGCTCTCTCTCTCTCTCTATATATATATATATATATATCACTCACTCTCTCTCTCTCTCTCTCTCTCTCCCTCTCCCTCTCTCTCGCTCCACACACAGACGACTCTCTCTCCCCTCCCTCTCTCTCTCTCTCTCTCTCTCTCTCTCTCTCTCTCTCTCTCTCTCTCCTCTCTCTCTCTCTCTCGCTCCACACAGACGACTCTCTCTCTCTCTCTCTCTCTCTCTCTCTCTCTCTCTCTCTCTCTCTCTCCCTGTCTCTCTCTCTCTCTCTCGCTCCAAACACACATACGACTTTCCCCTCCCTTCCTCCTCCTCTCTCTCTCTCTCTCTCTCTCTCTCTCTCCTCTCTCTCGCTCCACACAAACAGACGACTGTCTCTCCCTCTGGGTAGAGGAGGAGGATAGATCGTCATCAGCGGCATGAAGAGATGAGTGAGACTGAAAGAAGATTCATACTATAGATGCAAGAGCACAGAGCCAAGGAGACACCGGACATCAGATGAGGAAAAACTCGGAAGCGCGAAAAAATAAACCAGGAAGTCAAGCTCTGAATGACAGTTAGTATTTCGGTTCCCTTTGGACGAGGCGATGCTTCCTCAGAAGGCCGATCTGTCTCCTCCAATCTCTTGCTTATTCTATCTGATCACCGCCGGGTCGTGGAGATAGAGAAAGAAAGAGAGCTGGAAACAGGGTCTAGGGTTCCGCCGACGGCTTTCATCAGGAGAAGGTCTGCTGTACTTCGTTGGCGAGATCTTCTGCACTCAGCTCGCATTCAATTCCAATCTGTCCACAGGTAAAGAATATTCAAACACAGGAAGGAATAGAAACGTTTAGAGAGAGAAACGGATGGAGATAGTATCAATCACTGCCGAAATATGGATGAAAAGCGCATTAAGGAATAGTTCTGAATATTTTATCTTCTTTATCTGAAGATGATGATGCATTACTATCTTGCACTCTCGTGCGTTTCTCAATTGATACCCAAACTTTGTTTGAGTGTGCTGGATATATATATATATAGATATGTAAATATTTTTAGAGAGAGAGAGAGAGAGAGAGAGAGAGAGAACGTGTGAGAAGGTCAAGACAGAGAAGGCAAGAGCCCTAGTTTTTAATGGACCATAGGAGGGTGACCCTGTGTAGGACCCCACTTGAATGTACCCTTCTCCCTGACTTCCATTTTAGTCTCCCCTGGGACTCCTGACCAGTCACTTGCTGCGTTTATCCACGACAAAGGAACAAGATTTATAAGAGAGAGAAACGAGCAGAAGAGAGATGGAGAATGAGACAACCAAACTGTAGAAGCTCCCCAGAAAAACATAGAAAATACAAGCGTTCCACAGAGAGAGAGGAGAGAGAGAGAGAGGGAGACAGAGAGGGAGACAGAGATCTACCTTGATGGTGAACGAGTTGAGCATGGTGTCGTCAACGGTGTTGATGTCCACCTGGAGAATCTCGAGAGCGAGTCTCTCTAGAACAGTGACTATCTTTAGGGCTTGGCCCGAGATACGGGGGGATACCGTCTTCAGTAGAACGTTGGGCCCGAGAAACTTCACCTCCACATTAGCCACCGGCGACCTGGAGTTCGCCGACAGATCGGTGGCGCCGTCGAGTACGGCGGAGGGCTCAAGAGAGGGCGATATGGAGGGGGAGAGATAAGACTGTTGCACCCTAGGCTTATAGGGACTCCCCGGCTGGGGAGTCCGAGGGCTGATAGGGAGGCTTATCCTTGGGCTGGGGGGAGGGGGCCTCGGGCTGGGGGAGGGGGCCTTGGGCTCAAGGGAGATGGCCTGGGGCTTGAGACTGGCCTAGGGCTGAGCACTTCGCTGTACACTTTCCTCTGCTTCTTCGCCTCCAGCGACTGTAGCACCTGCTGTAGCTCCTTGATGTACTCCACCACTCCTCCGATTATCGACGCTTGATCTCCCTGTATCATCTTCACGTGTTTAGAACGAGAGAGAGGCGAGCAAGAGAGAGAGGGTGTGTAGTTTAGTAGTATGGCGATAACAGAAGAGAGAAAAACTATCAAACCAATGGATACGAAATCAAACAGAAGTCCAGCAATGGAGAAAAGAGAGCTGGCATCCATGTCTAATTAGGTTTAGCACTAAATAAAAGGCGAACATGGAAGTGTGACGGAGAGATATTGGGACAGGGAGAGTGAGAGAGAGAGAGAGAGAGAGAGAGAGAGGATAAGCAGAGAAACTTGGACGAAGAGATCACTCAGATGAATGAGAGATGAGGACAGAGTTATTACCCTCTTCACATAGAAACAAGGCATGAGGGACTTCAACACGGAAAGGTGCTCGTTCATCTGTTTTCGCCGGTTCCTCTCGACAGTGATGTGGGACATTCGAACTTGCCCCTCTCCGGCGACAGCGACGGCGGCCGCTGCATACTCCCCCATCCTCATCCTCTTGCGAGAGGCTGGAGCCTCCAACTCGGCGGTAGAGGAGCCCCGAGGGCTGAAAACCTCTTCCAATGGCGAGAGGAGGCTCCCCCTGGCATCCTCCAGGGACTCCAGCATGCTGAAGAGGTTCTCAGAGCCGTCGAAGAGGTCCGACAGAGCCTGGCTATCGTCCATGTCCACCGCGGAAGAATGGCGAGTTTTATGTGGTGCCCTTGGAGAGAAGGAAACCATGGGAGGAGAAGCAGCGTCTGAGATGAAGGCTGGAGGGGGGGAGAGGAAGGGTTTTAGAGTGCCGATGGTAGGAGAGAAGGGAATAAATAAGTGGTCAGATTCGGCTCAGAAAGCGACCTGACGTCGGGGCATCAGAGAGTGTTTCATCTTGGATTGAAAAGGAAGGGTCGAGGCATCGAAGGAGACCGTTGGACGTTGTTGGGTGCGTCTATATATCAAATAGATCCACTTATTACGTAATAAATGCATGATGAACCATCTTGGAAGCCAGATGGGTCTTTTCGGATATAAACGTATTATAACGATGCTATCCATAAAGAATCAGCCTTTACCCAGCTGTTGCAAATGTTTATGATTGGAAATGTAGGGCGTTAATTGAAAGAATGAATTAAAGGGTATTTAAAATGTTACTTTAGATACATACGATTTAGATTAAAAAAAATGCAAGAAACTGAAGCTCTCATTAGGACTCAGTGGTCAGAAAATTACCCCCACGAACAGAGTTATGAATATATACCATGTTTCCACCTCCATATATTTAAATTTTATAGAGGAGATTTATTTTTATAATAGAACATTATTTTCAACCTACAAGCTCTTGTTCTTGGTCATTTGAGCCTCATCAAAGGGCCGAATAGATCAAATTCCAAGTGTGGTGAGACTTTAATAAAAAAATTATATCCAAAAAATAAAAATAAAAGGTAAAAAATGATAATCCATTTTTACTTTTACATAGTGTATAGAAGTTGGCCTAGTCCTTGGAGGAGTTTCTCCCACGTGAGGGATATCATTAGAAGAAACATGGATCACCAAGTACACAAAAATCAGAAAGTACAAAACTATATGTGTCTACATTTTCTATTGCATCAGCCATTTTATTTTTCTAAAATTTTCTATCCATGTTTTGGAAGCAAAAATTAGACTATCATAAACTTTTAATATTTGAAGAAACATCTCGACCAAACATCTTTGTTAAGTCATGGAGAGAGTAAACTGATGGCCAAAGAACTGTGCATATTTCACAGGGGATAATCAAAAAACGTGAATGCATTATTATTTTCATTAAAAAACTAATAAATTATTTTAATATAAAATTATCTTTATTTCTGTCAGAAATTTCGCTCCATTTAATATAGGCGTAGTGTAAGCTAGCCTGGGGTCTAAACTTTTTGCCATTTCGTGATATTTAATAGCTTTTTATTAAATGCTAGGCTTATGTGCCACAAAGAGACTTATTATTGGACTAGTGAAACATGGATATCACAACCTTTTGTTCATGTAAAGGGAAACTAGATGTGTCTCATTAAATAATACTTGTGTGAATAAAAAAACCTATACAAAATACATAGTAGAAAAAATTAGGGGTTAAACGTTAAACTCTAGTGAGAAAAACAAAGCTATGTGCATGTGGGAAAATATATTGAATTTAAAATAATATAAAAATAGAATATAGTGATATGACAGTCAATAAATGATGGTGCTTGAAAGATTGAAATATGCACGACCATCCTTGCATAGGGGCTGATGCTCTCTTGCTCTTAATGTTCAGGCTACAAAGAATGAGGAGTGCATTCAATATAACTCATCATTTAAATTCTAAAGTATATGACATTAATACATCAGTTGCTTCATTAGATACTTTAGGGTTTAATTATCTCATCATTTAATGTAACATCATTCACTCTTCCACCGTCTCTCTCTCTCTCTCTCTCTCTCTCTCTCTCTCTCTCTCTCTCTCTCTCTCATTCACTCACTCTAGTGTGCACAAAGTTACTTATTTTTATATGCGTAAATATATGAGTCCAACATTATTTGTAAATTAATAAAATAGACTAGATGAAGTGAAGTCAATCAAAATCCTCTCATATTTACTAAATCAAACAACTCATGTGGGCATCTATTGTGGGTTGCATTCACCATATCCCATGTTTGAGGGAGACTAGTCATCATAAATAATTCTTTTTTTTAGTCTACCCTTAATTTTATACTCCCAACAATTAAAAATATTTCATTTTTTAAAAGGATTTTTTAACTATTGAATATAAAATGAGGCATTATTAACACATTTGTGACTTTCATGCCCCAATAAAAAGCTCATTGGAAAGCTCAATGAACTTCATTTATAGTTTTTCATATGATATACCATTTTAGGAATGATAAAGGGCCTACAATTGATGATTTGCATGGTCTGGAAAAATGAGGCATTCTGGGCAGCAGATTAAAAGTCAAAGCCAATGCGGTACCAAATTTCAATCATGTGGGCTTAAATTGTGTGGTAAACTGTGCTTTATATAATTTGAAAGAAAAAAATTTATGTGCTTGACTTAGACAAAAGCTATGCAGGCTTCTCATAAAATAAACATAAAAATTATTTAAGATTAAAAAAGTAAAGCATTTGATTAAAGGCGTTCCCAAAGGTAAAAGTACATAATGATGAATTTCAGTGAATTATTGTGCATTTCTCAACATGACGATGCCATACAAGTAATGAGTTTTTAGATTAATATACTGAAATAACTTGCGTCATCGTAATTTTAAAATTTTAAGTAATCCATTATATTTTGATGGATGTAAACAAATAATACTTTCATTGGAAACCTTGAACTACATCATTATCAAATTAGGTATAGATCGAACCTTGGAAATCGAATCATGATGCCCTCATCTAGATCCACCTTAAGTACCATATTCAACTTTGAAGATGTTGTGGGAGCTTTTGGTCATTTGAGCTTTGAAACTTGACCATGATGAGCATCCGTACGTTAAATGAAAACGGTCATTAATCTTAGAGGTCGATGACGTCACCGGAGAAATCCTGGAACAATAGCTACGTTCATGGAGGCTTGGGATTTTAGTGCGGGGCCTGCAGATAGCCCTCTCCCTCGTTGTCCGTGCAAATCTTTGTCCAGTTGCTATGCCTGTGGGTCCCGCCAGATCAGCAGAAAAGGAAAGGACGACAGCTGAATGAGAGGAGAAAACATATCGACCGGATCCTCCTTGGGCTAACGCGGCGGGAAATACCCAATATACCCCTCACAACGCGCGTGAGGTGGACCCGTCCTGAAGACCCCAGGACAACACGTCAGCTGAATGAGAGGCGCAAAGAACTCGCCACGGATGCCTGTCGGATTATGGGCCATGGGAAATACCCAAAATATCCCTTTATCCTCTCTCTCTCTCTCTCTCTCTCTCTTACCCTGAGTGGTTTGAAACCCATTTTCTAAAGCCTCTCTGTGTCCTCCGAGAGGGCTCATTTTGTCGTCTGCGAGTGAATGGAGAGGGAGGATGGAGGCTTCATTGATGCTCCCCCTCCTCCGAAGCCAGGCATTGAATGGCACCACGAAGGACGTATGAGAGGCAGAGTAAATGGCGGGGCAGAGGATAAAGAAGGATACTCCGCCATCATAACACACACACAACACGCCGGCGAGAACTCCCTCTCTCTCCCTCTCTCTCTCTCTCTCTCTCTCTCTGTGCCGCCGCCGGCGGCTCCGGCGCCGCCTGTCCGCCCGCCATAACTCGCCGGCCGGCCGACCCCTTTAACGTTGCATGGGGAATGTCGTCGGCCACGTGGCACCTGCCCCCCTCCCCAACTCCCATAATTTAATGGTGCAGGTGTTTTCTTCGTAAGTAGGAGCCTTCAATGGGGAATGCGTCAGGCCCATTTAGGGAAGGCCAGTGGAAAATCAGGCCCATTATGAGCGCAGGGATCCGTGGGACCCACTCATGCCCTCCTCGCCGATGCCATCAATGGAAGCAGCGTTCGCCACCTGGGACCCACTCGAAGGAAGAAGATCTCGATTGGGCTGGGGAGAGAGGAAAGTCAACGACTTGCCTCCCAAACCCCCCCCAAAAGTCAATTATGGGCTGGGCGGACTCAAAAGGGCCCCATATCCAGTCTACTTACTAGCCCATATATCGGCCCATTTTTTCAGGCCCATCTAGAGAAGCCCGGAATTCGACCCAGTACTGTACTCAACCAAATATATCATCCAGATTCACCCGAGAGAAGCCCTCGCGGAATCCAACCCATTAACTTAATACGCCCATATGTGGCCCAACCCGTTCGTCATCTGGCCCATTTGAACTACGTGTAGCCCATTCAGCACCAGGTCACATTGTGGCATCATGTGGGGTCCACTCATCTCATGAAATTCTATATTTCTCCTACTCTGCAGTTTCTACCCCCAAAAATTAAGAAATTTTCTTCGTACTCTATTTATCTTTTAACAGGTTTTTTATTGTTGGCTTAAAAACCAGTCCATCATGAATAAATTCAATGACTTTTGTGCCTACATCCATATAAACCTCCATTACATTCATTTATAGGTTTTTGATTAAGGGTACCAAAGATTTGTGGGTCAAAATTGTACTCAAGCCCAAAATTCAATCATATTACACTATTTTGGAAAGGTCATAGTAGTTTGACGTTGATGCCGTTCATTCTGATGGGGACAATGTTCATGTACTTTATAGAAATTGGTAAAGCATTATTTGTTTGATGGAGGAAAATAAATTTTCTAGTATTATTGTAAAAGAGAAAAATGTGGCATTATTAGTTGACAAAAAAAAATAGATGACTAATATGATATTTTAATATTCTGAGAAAGGTGAATGAATACCAAAACCAATTTTCAGATGTTATAAATTAACCTATATAGAAAAGTTTATCTTAGTTTACATAATAGGAAACTTACGTTGTAACCTTCCACCTAAGAGAGATATCTAGAACCATGATGTCCCAATCCCTGAAGTTACACAATGAATCAATAGAACAGAAATTTTCAATAATAGGTCAAATTTTATATTGAAAAATAAATAATATAAAAAATAGAATATGGTGATATGCCAATCTTGACATGTGCATGACCATCGATGTAGTAGGAGATGATGTCTTCTTGTCTATAATGTTTGAGCTACAAAGAGTAAGGAGAGCATTCAAGATGACTTGACTTGACATTAGTGCACCAATTGATTAATGAGAATAAGGTTTATCTTATCATTTATATTTATGAGCACAAAATATTATCCTCACGTTGATAGATCCCTCTCTCAGCCACACATTGCATATAGCACTGACATGTACATTGTTATAATGTCTTCCAAACGTAGGGTCATGACTTGTCCATGCAGCAAAACAAGGATTTGCTTAGATTATGAGACATTTGTTTTGATAGCCATTGATCAGCCATACTCTAGTTTTCCCTTTTTTGTCTCATAGATATGTCTAGATGTAATTTACTGCCTCTAACCCCATTAAATCCTATGAGGCCTCCTCTACTCTCCTCTAGATGAAATAATATTTTGTGGAATTTCTAGTTAATGATGCACATCAGATTAGTGTAAACGTTGTGGTCTGGATCATCAAGGTCGATTTTTATGACCTTTTCAGCATGAAAAGAAGATTGTGCAACCTAAGACATGAGTGCTCTCCCTCCCGCCCTCTCTCTCTCTCCCTCCCTCCCCTCTCTCTCTCTCTCTCTCCTCACTCACTCACTCACTCTCTCTCTCTCTCTCTCTCTCTCTCTCTCTCTCTCTCTCTCTCTCTCTTTCCCTCTTCTCTCTCACTCTCTCTCTCTCTCTCTCTCTCTCTCTCTCTCTCTCTCTCTCTCTCTCTCTCTCTCTTTCCCCCTCTCTCTCTCTCTCTCTCTCTCTCTCTCTCTCTCTCTCTCTATCCTTCTCTTCTTCCTCCATCCTTTTCTCTCTTCCCCATCTTTATTTCTAATATAGAAGCACGATCAATCAAAATCAACTCGTATTGCGTAAATCAAACAACCTGTATCATGGTGAAATTTGGTACAAGCAGAGCTCATAACATCACAATCTACCGATCTCTCTTAGATCAGGCAGTTATGATAGTAAGTGGGCGCTTTTGTTCATGTGAGTTTCAAACGTTGTCAGTCCATTTTGCCAGTGAACAGCCGTACGTTGGATGAAAACGGTCATTAATCTTTTTTGGGGGGGACGATGACGTCACCGGAGACATCCTGGAACAGTAACTACGTTCATGGGGGATGAGATTTTAGTGGGGGCCCACAGATGGGCCTCTACCTCGTTGTCCGTGCAAATCTTTGTTCAACATCAGCAAAGAAAGGACTGCAGCTGAATGAGGGGAGAAAACAACTCGAAGGTAGGAAATACCCAAACTACCCCTATCTACACGTGTGAGGTGGACCGGTGCTGACTCCGGATCCTTGCAGGGATTAGGCACAGGTGAAGTGTCCAAACTACCCCTTTACAGCGTGGAATCTGAACCCACGCGTCAAGCCATCGTCTTCAAAGCCTCTCCTCACCCTCCCTCCCTACTCTCTCTCTCTCTATCCTGAAACAGCACTGGCAGGTCTGATTGTTGGTCCACGCTTGAAACCATTCTTACAAACCTATATCTCTTGCGGTCTCCTACCGCGCATTCGCATCTATAGTCGTGTGATATCCATGAAGACCCCGCTCGCCCTTGAAGGTGCTGTGTAAGACGTGTAAGTGAGACCCATGTTCTCAACCATCTCCGTCTCCTCCAAGGGGTCTCATTTTGTCGTCTGCGAGTGAGTGGAGAGGGGGGATGGAGGCTTCATTCATGCCGCCCCTCCTCCGAAGCCAGGCATTGAATGGCACCACGAAGGACGTATGAGAGGCAGAGTAAATGGCGAGACAGATGATAAAGAAGGATACTCCGCCATCATAACACACACAACACGCCGGCGAGAACTCTTTCTCAGCGCCGCCGGCGGCACCGGCGCCGCCTGTCCGCCCACCATAACTCGCCGGCCAGCCCATCCTACTCCCCCTCCGCCCTTAACGTCGCATAGGGAATGTCGTCCGATCTGCCAGCATTGGGTCGGGCTATCGAGCTACATTATTTAATGGTGCAGGTATTTTCTTCGTATGTAGGCACCTTCAATGCGGAAATCCGCCAGTAGGCACCACCATGCCCATTTGGGGAAGGCCCATGAAACGGTGAAGATAACGTCTCCAAAAGGATGGCTAAGTTGTCTGTCCAAACAGTGGTTAAGTAACATGTCTTGTATTCCATGTTGTTTAAAGGTCTCATCAAGGGTGATAGGGCGCTAACCCTAGAGGGTATGGACAAAAGGCTGATCTCCTTTCTCATCTGTGTAAACTTTTGTGAAGAGTATTATACTACTCTTTAATCAGACTTGACTTCAACAATGTCCTGCAAGAGTAGAGGCCGCTTGGTGTCGCCGAGGGGGACCAAGGTTGGCTTGTAGTGGAGCTGAGAAAGGTATGTTAGACTGATCATTATTTGATAATTGTATCTGGGCCTTGGTCATTCCCTCCTCACTAACACCATCATAGAAGCAACGTTAGGTGCTTGCAGTCGGCCTGAAAACTCACAAATGCGTCATGGGCCCACTAGAAGGGGAGAAGATGGTGATTGGGTTGGGCGGATCGGAAAGTCAACTACCTTCATCCTAAGTCATAGCTGAGTTGAGCCAACTCAAAGGCTGATATACCTTATAGGCAAGAATTGCCACAAGTTATCTTGTCACCATTTGAGGTAGCAAAGATAAGAATACCTCCACGTCACCTATATAGTTGACCAAGTTACAATGCTTGCTATAAAAGAAGGGTTGATGCCATCTTATACAACCTCATCTACGATTCAGGAATAAGGAGATAAATGCTTCCACATCCAACATAAGAACTTGTGAAGGAATGAAGAAGAAGCAACGCAAGGGAGGTGAAAATGACCATCTCAAATGGCACTGAGATGGACGTGAAAAGAATATGATTGATTGAGACTTTCTCCTTCTCAAGTCCTTGCCATTATACATGTAGTGCACATAGACGTAAAAGTGTACAACCATAAGTGAGAGGGGAGGAAGAAGATATGCGCCTATACTAGGAAAGATGGATTATCCAACAAGAGGGTAGGTTTCAACTTGTTGTACATGCATTCATGTGAAAGATGCCTAAAAGCTCTTTCACAGCTTTAATCTTTTGAAGAATTCCAACTGAGCTGAAATTCGATATCTCATAATTTTCAAAAGCATAACCTAATGAAGAAATGTTTAATTGCCCTCTTTCAAATGGTCAAGTCATCATTAATAGTTTCATTAGTCTAATGTAAAGGCTCATGCTTAATAATGATGGACCTATGATCTTGATGCAGAATTGAACATGTCTATTAGCCACTTCAACATAATGTGGCCTTTGCATCTAATGGTCAAATCTATTGTCAATCTGACGTGAAACTTGTGCCAAGTGATGTGGAGCGTGTGGTTAGTGGCCTGTTTGACCTAATATGACTCTTATGCCCAGGACAATATATTATAACGGGTTCACTAACTTATGTCGACAATTTTACATAACTATCTGACCTAGAATGCACATTTCTATGCGCAAGGAAAATAGGACAAATATCAACCTTGGTTTTGTGCCATTAGAATTTCCTTCTTTAGATATGTTAAATAGAACTCACTAGTAATGGGATGTAATCTTTTCAAAATAAGTATCAACAATTAAGTCTATCTACAATGATTACATACATTAGATTTCATAATCATCATTGCTAGTAGTTAATTATTCACGTGCCCATTCTCATTTGCTGTGCTTGATTTTCATCACGGTTTCTTGATCATGCCAAATTGTAGAGCTCAGATCATGGAGTATTTTCTTCATTAGATAAAAAGCCAATTTGGGGAGGAGGGGATCCTTTTTCGATGTAAAAAAATCAGAATGTAATTTTTTGAAATAATTACCAAAATTACGTCTATTTTACAATTTGGGAGGGAGTGGGTCATCAAGTTCTCACTTTTATTGGTGAATGTGAGTGTGCCATTTCAATCTAGCTATTGAGTTGTTATATCTTTATATTAATTAATGTGTTTTGTCTTCATCTACGTTTAATATTTCACAAAATTTCACATAATTTGTTATGTCTCAACCAAGGAAGCTTGAAGCTTGTGGCAACCAAAATATTATAAATCAGTTATTTTGGGATTTTTAACTGCACGAATCCGGAAAAAAAGCATCCGTTGGAAAAAGTCAATGCATTCGCTTTGTCTGGGGGGATTACTGTCATGATTATCGTACCAAACATGTTTTTGTCGCCTAAAGACGATATTGAGCAGTCATCAACAATCAAGATACGATCGCATTAATTCTACCCCAATTTACCAAGTTTCTTCTCCCTTGACATAAAATGAATAAGTGGGATGAGACAAAAGAAATCGCGACGTGGGTCTGCAGTGTTCAACAATACTTGTTGAACATCGCAAAAATACAAGACCCCATCCGTAGAACACTGGAGAAACTAATTAGCAGGAGCGGTTCTTCCCCCGAGTTGGAGTGATCGTCGTCACAAAGCAGATTCATTGTTCTCTGCTGCAGCTGCTTTGTCCATGTACTCTTTCATCTCTTTCTTGTACACGGACATGGCCTCCGCTGCCTTGTCATTCCAGACCTGCCTCTCTGTCTCATTTAAGTCCTGATCAAAACGACATATTGTGTTAGTCATGAGAGAGAGAGAGAGAGAGAGAGAGAGAGAGAGAGAGAGAGAGGTCTTATACCTTCCATTTTACTGAAATGAGAGCAGTGAGAGTAGAGTTGTCGATGCCAGGCCTCTCCTGCTGGAGAGAATTCCTTGCATCCTTGCTGCACCAGGGTAATTGCCGAAGGTTTATTAGGCCCGGTTCTTCCTATTTATGGAACTCAGAAATATGAGGTAGTCTTCTCACCTGAAAAGGAGGAAGGAAGACGCTGGCTTCTTGGGTTTGTTCGGATCTGTGCTCTTCGCATCCTTCTGCTTCTTCTTCCGGGTTTCCTTGGCCTTCTGCACTCCCGAAATCAAACAAAAGATTAGTAAGAACATACGTTGATGGATGGCTTGGCATGGAAGATGGCTGAGCAGATTTGTAATGGACCTTGATTATGTTCTCTGTTTTCTCCTTCTTCTTAAGCAATTGAAGAGCTTCGTGCTTCATGACTTTCTGATGCTCCTCTTCCTCCTTTTTCTGATGAACAGCTTCCTAAATAATTTCGAAAAATATTTGCCCATTAATCTTCATTCTTAACGTTACTGATTCAAGTGTAGATAGGAACTACCTCGGCTTTCCTATTTGTGTATAGCTCCATCTGCTGGGTGTACTCTTCTTTCTCCTTCCTTGCCTTCTCTTCATACGGCAGCCTTCTCTCCGCAGGCATGCTCTTCCACTCCTCTCCCGTTATCTTGGCTATCTGATGAACACAATAGAAAGTAATAATCAGATGATGAAGCATCAGAGTTGAGAGGGAGAGGAAGAGAGAAAGAGAGAACACTCTTGGGTTACCTCGAGAACGCTCTTGTTGTCCTGAAGCAGCGCTGCTCGGCGTTCATTGGAGAATAGGAAGAAGGCGGACATGGGCTTCTTGGGTCTTAAGGGATCTTTCTCCTTTCTGCAGTGGAGGAATAATATTATAGTGTTCAACATTAACTGAGAAAAGCGTAATGTGGAGAGAGAGAAGAGGTCAAAATCCTCCAAACGATTCTCGCAGTACCTTGTCTTCTTGCTCTCCTTCTCAGTTTCCTGCACCAGGGCGGCGTCAAATATTAGAAGGATGGTTAAGGTTAAGTGCCTCTGAAGCGGATCCTTGTTGGCACCTCCGACAAACCTGTTTGAACTGAAGATACTGCTCCAGCAGCTCCATGGCTGTCTTCTGCATATGCTCCTCTTCGAGAAGCTTCATCGCTTCGTTCTCTCTTTTCTCCTGCCCAACAACCTGAAGGTAGGCTTCTTTGTCCCGCTGGTATCTCTCTTCATATGGTTTCTTCTCCTCCGCGCTCAGAGATTTCCATCTTGCTCCTAATATGTTCGATATTTCCTTGAATTCTGCTTCTGGCCTCTCCTTCTTGACCTGGAGATAGAAGTTTAATAAGCTTTCTTGCCAGTTCGTGTTAACTATCCCACACAAAACTGGAATGGATTAATACCTCATTCCACTGGTCTTTGCACCAGAGCACATAGGCAGGGGATGGCTTCTTCTTCTCTGGGAGGTCCTTGTTTTTCTTCTTCGTCTCCTTCTTCTCCTGTTCCTTGTCCTTGAGAGACTGCATAGCAGGAAAGATCTGCAACAAGCCAAAAGGGATCAGAATATTTCGAAAGTCTAGTTACAGAGTAGAGAGAGGGTCGTAGGGAGGAGATCGAACCATATTGGGCTTGAACTCTTTCACTTTCTGCAGCTTCTTGAACTCCTTCTGGAGCTTCTCCTGCTCCTCCTCCTTCTGCTTCAGCATCTCGTCCTTCTCCTTAAGCATCTCCTCGGCCTTCTCCTTCTCGAGCCGGAGCTGGTTGAGCCTCGCCTGCAGCTCTTCCAGATCTTCGGCGAAGGAATTCCCCGCAGGTGCAGCCGCAACAGCTTTGGGCTTCTTGACGGTTCGGGATTTCTTGGGGGAGAGTATGACGGAGAGGCCAACGCCGTTGCTCCCCTTCTTGGCCCCGCTCGAGGGCTCGAGAGGAGACGCAGCGGCGGGCTTGTCGGCGGACATATCGTTGGTCGACAGATCCTTCAGCGCCGCCCTTCGCCCTCTGGCCTTCCGTCTCGGGGCCTCATTCGTGGGCATCGCAGCTGCATCAGCCATGGATTCTGAGATGAGGGAAAGGAGGAAGCTTAGGGTTCCAAGGCCGATGCGCTCGCTCACTGACAGGTGGAGAGTAGTCTTCCGCTTTGGTGGGAGTTCCCCTTTATAAGCTGGGGAGGGGAAAGAAGAGGATTCCCAACGGTCATAGATTTCAAATTTCAAATGGATAAAACGGAATACATACCGGTGGTGACGTCCGCCCCTTACCGTTGCCGGATCTTGATCTGACTGTGGGAGCCACCCTCTCTCTCTCTCTCTCTCTCTCTCTCTCTCTAGCTAGTCCTATTTATGCGGTTTTGAAGTCCTTTATATAACTTTTCTCTTGATGCCTAGTCTCATTTTTTCCAAACTTTGGCGGCAAAATCACTACATTTAACTCTCTCTCCTCTCTCCCTCTCTCTCTCTCTCTAGCTAGTCCTATATATGCGGTGTTAAAGACTTTATATAACTCTTCTCTTGATGCCCAGTCTCATTTTTTCCAAACTTTGGCGACAAAATCACTATATTTAACTCTCTCTCCTCTCTCTCTCTCTCTCTCCCTCTCTCTCTCTCTCTAGCTAGTCCTATTTATGCGGTTTTAAAGTCCTTTATATAACTCTTAGTTTGTTGCTTAGTTTCTTTTTTACAAACTTTGACGACAAAATTACCACATTTAACTCTCTCTCTCTCTCTCTCTCTCTCTTTCTCTAGATAGTCCTATTTATGTGGTTTTTAAGCCTTTTATATAACTCTTAGCTTGATGCCCACTCTCATTTTCTCCAAACTTTGGTGACAAAATTACAACAATAACTCTCTCTCTCTCTCTCTAGCTAGTTCTATTTATGCAGTTTTAAAATCTTTTATATAACTCCTAGGTTGGTGCCCAGTCTCATTTTTTTCAAACTAAGGCGACAAAATCACCACATTTAACTCTTTCTCCTCTTTCTCTCTCCAGAATGGAGTCCAACCCCAGTGAACATGAGTTAATTTAAGTCTAGAAAAAATAAGAAATATAGAACGAAAATTAATAGAAATATTTTCATTCTATTAAAAAAAAAGAGGGTTACTGGATGGAACCAAGTACGTGTGAAACGATGTGGAGAGAGCCGGTGACCACAATCAAACGGTCCGACCCCTCCGGTCTGGACCTGAGCAGCTGGTGTGCGACCCTCAGGGAGTCAATTGGCGAGGCTCGGCAGCCGATGAGCGTAGTGGGCCCACTCGCGTTGACTTCTTCCCCTCGCCCGATGTCCCCGAAATCCACAGCCAAGGCCGCTCCAGCATCAACCCAGGCATCCTTCAGAGTCAACGCCGGCGCCGTGCGGGACCCACCTCCCGCAATGCTGACCTCAGATAGTAGCACAATCTCCGGCCTCAGGCCTGCGGCAGTGAAGAGAGAGGAAACTGAGGAAAATTCCCTATTGAAGCTGCGGATTCATGAAGAGAGAGAGAGAGAGAGAGAGAGAGAGAGAGGGTCTGGACAAGGTGAGCAGTTTTTGACACCTGACAGGAGTTGACTTGCAAACTTGAGGTGGTCCTTGTCGCTGGCCATGGCTACTACGAGGGCCAGCTGCCGATCTGGGGCGACCATGTTGACCGTGTCCGCCAGAGCTTTGGCAGAACCTTCGGTGTGGGCTGCAACAAGTAATTATAAGAAGATGACGGCGGTAGTGGCGTGATGTGAGGATAATATGAGTAAGAAAACTCGAGGGGTAGAGTTACCTCCGTCAAGGAGCACTGAGACTCCGGACAATCCGAGGGCTTCAACTTCTATGGGTGTCAAGAACTGGCTTCTTCCAGGTAGCTCCGTTTTCTCCAGGCCGCTGTGGATAGACTCGGCCGATATCTCCCATCCTAATGTTTCGAAAATTTGTCAAGAAAGGCCACATCGGATGAGAGAGAGAGAGAGAGAGAGAGAGAGAGAGAGAGAGAGAGAGAGAGAGAGAGAGAGAGAGAGAGATGGGGGTGCTGATAGACCTTATCAACATTTTCTTTCCATATCAACATTTTTTTGTAAACTTTTCAACAAATACCAAGGATTATGATCAAATGGCAGCCAGTGGAGTACAAAGATTAATAAAAATAATGGAAAAACTGTGGTTAATAATATCTAAAAGTAGAAATGATCAAGAACTGAGCTTAAAGCATTAAATTAGAAGTAAAGCAAAGATATTCCTTCGTGCCACAGATTGAATATGGCTTTCACTCAATTCATTGGTCTTCTTGGTTATCTGATTCAGGTTTCACGTCTCCGTTCCCCCAAAAAAGTGATAAAATGTTTACTTTCTGGGAGACCATGATCATCACTTTATGCCATATTTTGTTCAATCTCTGCTGAAACATGAGGCTAGTTGACCATTAGAAGGTCTTCATCTGGTACAGATCAGGCCTAACGCCACCATCACAAAACAGTTCTCCGAGAAGACAAAATGGGCACAGCCAAGCATTCTGAATACAACGCCTCTTCAACTCTCCTTTTTTTTTCCCCCCTTAATCGGTGCAGTAATCAGAACCAGACAAATACTAGTTATTCGGCAGGGATAACCTATTCCTGGTGGCAAACAGGCAACTTAATTTCAGAACAAAGCCAAGACAGGCCGAATCAAGGTACTCACCCTGATCACGGAGGCACAGTGATGCACAAGCGGCAGTAATGGCGTTCTGCAGCTGATGATGCCCAAGCATTCTCAGTCTAACATTGGAGAATTCACTGAACTGCACTGAAAATAGCGCAGCTCTGAGGGTTCACTTGCTTCAAAATAAGGCGACAGCTTTAAATAAAATCAAGGCCTTACCAACCGTAAATCCCTTTCTATTTTGATGCGTATGTCGCAAAACTGGCAAGGTTTGCCATCTACTGTTCCAACGCCTTTAATAACACCAAGAACTCCTGGATCGCACCCAGATACCACGGGAGAACGCATAGATGATGCTTGGCTCCGGAGTATCTTTTCTATGTGCGTATCAAATGGACCACCGATCACCAACTGAGACGCCCAAACGAGAGACCCATGTCAGAGAGATTAATCATGGTGACTGCTGCAGGACGAACTGATGAATGAAGAACCGGGGAAAATGAAGAATTGGACCGATCCTAATTTCCGTGTGTAATTTCTCCAGTGTGCCTAGAAAAAAGGATACACAGAGTTTATGACATCTACAGTGAAGATGAGTACCAGGAATTAAAGTCTTAGAGATGCTATCAATGGCAAATTTCATCATGATTATAAATGATTTTAAGTTGAAATAGGCTGATGCGTAAAGGGGGCGGGGGCATTGATCTACAATCTATAAGCAATATTATGTGTAATGACCGAAAAGTTTAGAGGGCCTTTCTATCCAGAATGAAAACGAAGATAATTCGATACAGAGGCACTTATTTATGATCTCAGCTGGATTTTGACAGAAAAGAATAAACAAAGGTTAAGAGCAGTACTGGGCGCCCATGTTTGATGATCCCTGACTTTGCCAATGCAATGCTCTCTAAGGATCCACCAAGGGCAGCTAAGTGTTCCTCACCCACTGTTGTTATAACAGAGACGGCTAATTTGTTGCTGCTCAGTACATTAGTTGCATCTCGTGCTCCACCAAGGCCAGCCTGCCACAATACGGGAGACCAGCAGGTTCCATCACATCAATAATCTGCTAAATTTCACAAGTAAAATGCTTCAACACTTCGTATAGAGGATAAAAAAATAATCCAGTATTGGAAAAATAGATTGGAGCAAGAGTATCAGTAAAATGACTTTGTACCTCAATGACCGCAATATCAACATTTTCTTTAGAGAATAGCGCAAAGGCCAGAGCAGTAAAGACCTGAGGATAGTGGCATTCTCCCATTAAGTGGTGACAGAATTTAAATTGGCATTTATATCTTCAAAATAGGTGGAAGGAAAAATTAGCATCGACATGGAGAGTCAGAGTTGCTAGAACAAGATAAAAATGAGGGAGTTTTGGGATATGCAGAGAATGGGGCCGCCAAAAAACTTCAATGGAATCCGCATGTAAATCAGCAAAGGGCAGTTTGCTCGAACAACCTTGGATGCACTACGACACTTTCCTCCAAAGACCACACTTCACCTTACAAATGTTCGTTTTAACATGCGCAGAGTATATTGGCATCCCTCCACATAAAAAAATGCGTGATTTAAAGTGTGTCCGTGCATATGAGTGCATGCCTCTTCATTGGAAAAGGAACAAAGAAGCCAGCACAGGGGATATCCAAGTCTGCTCTTGGCAAGAAGGAAAAACCTGGAAATTTATGAAAAATCAAATGATACATTAGAAATCTACACTAAGATCTGACAGATGTGTTTGATGCAATTATTCATTTCCATATCCGAAGTCCATCAGCTGTCAAAATGTGTCACACAAATACCATTTGATTTTTCATTCTTTGAGTCAGTACCTTTGATTGTTGCCGATAGTTAATTACATTGAGATAGTATTTTCTATACAGCAAAAAAATATATCTCAACCGAATCCTTCGACATGTGCAAAAATAAGTTTACAAAATGTCTTAAAAATAATTGCAAATCAATATGTTTAGACAATCTATATATCCAGAAAATGTTTATACTGGTTTCAATGGGTAAAATAGGCATGATGCCCAGCCTAGAATTTTCTGGGCTAGGATATTAAGACGAAACCATAAATAAAAAGGCCTTCCTGGCAATGTTTTGGGATTAGGAAAGTCTAGGTTAGAAGCACAAAGGCCTTCAGAAAGAAAAATCATAACTGTTCCTTGATGTAGAATAGAATCACGGAAAACAAAGATCACCCAAAAAGTGCGTCCAAATGGCCCCAAACGTTGACGGCCCAGAAGAGAAGATGTTGCAGCATCTTCTCTGTACTAGATCTTTCGTTCAAGGCTATTTAGTTTTGATCTTTCGGAATCCAGGAAGTCCCAATGTTGTTCCTAGCATATTGAAGTGTGTTGATCATTTTCTCAACTTCCAAATATCAACTACATGGTGGTCTCCCCTCCCTGGTGGCACCCTCTCACCACCAACTTCCCATGTTTCTTTCCCCTTTCCCAAGAGAGGGCCTCCCCCTTCTCCATCCTTTATTGAGCACCCCTTCCCCCTTCCTCCAAGCACCCTCCCTTCTCCGGTGGGAATGGACTCCCTCTCCAATTTACTGTTCAGCTGCAACCCTCGTGTAGCATTGCCCTTTTCACCTTCTCACTTCCTCTGGTGGGCATCCCCATTCCTACCTTCCCCCCAGCAGATGAGGATCCCTTCCCCAACCTTCCATTCCGCTGCAACCACCATGGAAACTGACGCATCTCCCTTTCCACTACCCTGAATGTCCATCCCTATCATCCCCCCCACCACCCAACCAGGCCTCCCTAACTGCCATCATCCAGTGATGAGGCACAATCCCAGGTCTAGCCTTCTCCCATATTCACTCTCCATTAGTGGGTTGCGCCTATTGGGAAGCCTCTTGGATCCTCCATTCATCAGACACTGATACCCATCTGTCATGGGTTCTGCTTGGTTTCTCAATGTCCTGATCCTACCAGTCCAGGCCTTGAAAGAAAAATGTCTCGGTTCAGACCAAGGTCAGCTGATATCCGAACAAACTAGATACATGGAGCTCCCTCTCTCTCTCTCTCTCTCTCTCTCTACCCTCTGATACCCCTCACAAGCGAGCACTATAAGGTAGCTTTCTCAACATCTGAAGATGAGTGATAATCACACAGAGAACGGTGACTTATAAAATGGCTACCTTCTTTATCCATGTAATATGCTTCAGACTTCTCATTCACATAATTCCTTTCCGCTGAAAATTTCTTGTCTTACATTATTTAGACAGATGGGAAGATTACTAGTAACATATAAATAAACGAATCTCAGACTAAAATGAATACCTTAAAATATAACAAAAGACAACATTATTCGAAAAGTCGAAGATGCACAGAAAAGCATTATGTTCGCATTAGATTATAGACAAGGAGGAAAAGTACGCCAGGTTTTGCAGAGAATGATCTACTCAGCAACACTAAGGGGAAATAAACTGTGCTGGAGGCATATATTTCTAACAAAATATAAGAATAACCTAGAAACAAAATTAAACTTGTCCACAGTAAATGTTTCCTATGATTAAGATGTTTTTGCACCTCAAAATGGGTTAGCTGCCCATTCTCTGATTCTATTGAGTCGTCAATACTTTCTTTCACTTCATGAAAAATAGTACTCAATGTTTTTGCTGAAACATTGTTTCCACTTCTTCCAAGAGAAATGCGCTCCCGAATTGTCCATAGGTGTGGACTGCATGAAAAAAAAAGAAAATAATGCGAATCAAGAGGACCTGGTAGTCAAATTGACATAATTTGGATAAGCAAGAAAAAAACAATGTAGACTTTTTACTTAACATAAAAATGACGATGCTAAGCAAGATGGCTCTAGCAAGAACCTTGACTTTTGGCTGTCCCAAGGATCCTGTCTATCCATGGATCATGCATATAGGAAATTCACAAATAGATAAACTATTAACCAGCATAACTGGAAAGGTTGCTAAGGACAAACTTAGTCAAAGGAAGACAAACTGAACCCCTGTTCAGCTGGTCAATAGTTGCGTAAAAATAAAAAAAATTGATTTAAAATAAAAAAATAAGTGCAGCATTTTGATTTAAAAATTTTGCTTACTCTTTTATTGCATGCGCGAAGCAAGTGGAAATAAAACTCCATTCAGCTTGCATAAATATTTTACAACTAAAAATTGCCACTGTTTCCATTCTTTTTATAATCACACAACACTAGAGAAAATTACCAAAATCCAGATCAAGATATACATAATCAGAGCTAGAAGTCTAGAACTGATGGCACAGACCATTGAGTATACCTATCACTGCCTAAACATTCAGAGTGGTACATGAGTGTGTGTGTGTGTAACACAGTCTGGCCATTTACTGTTTGCCGTTGACATCAAAGTGGTTTTGACTACCTTCCAGTATTAACACCAATCGACCTGCAAAATGAATTGCGTTCTGAATTTTGCCTTTTTACAGTAAAATCCTCACTAAGGTGTCCTCTCAGACTAGGGCACAGCGATGACATCTGTGGGTACTGAATTATGGCCAGACCACGAAATAGAGTTTTGGAGAAAAAAGAGTATAGATAGTCAAGCCTATCACCCCGGCAAAGTCCATTTTGATCAAGTGTGATTTCCAGGGGTTCACCCCAGCTTTCAAGACTGTTTATCCACAACATGGAAACAACTCGAAGCATTAAATATGCCATGCTGAAAGAGAAATACGTAAAATCAATTTCATAGGATCAAGATCCCAAAATATATGCTTACCTTGGTTGTGATACAGACTGACTAAAAAACCCAAATGCAAATAATGACTGATGTTGAGCAATTTGACCCATGGAAACTAGTTTTCGACACTGTCCAATATAAATTAGATGGATATGCAGATCAAAGCATATAACTGAGTTTCTGTATGGCATTAGTTGATGACTACTAGCCTATAACATTGCCCAATAGTGAGGAAATTTTTCAATAATAACGTGGAGTTAAGATATAACATATTAAAGGGAAAACACAACTGCAAACAGACAACGTTTTTATGAAAAAAATTCAGGCAAAGAGAAGCACCAAGTCTCAGTCGCTTAGGATTTTTTTTTGCTGAAACTAGTAACTATGATCAGGCCTAATGAAGAGGTCAAGGGACGAGCTAGTGCTTTCATAACATATACGTTGCATAGAACTGTATGTGGCCCATAATCATGGCTATTTTGGGCAAACAAATGTCTTGAGATAGGTAACCTAACGTCTCTACGGAAGTATAATAAAACGTCCCCCTTTCATTTATTATAGGTGCTAACCATTTAGATGTAAGAAGCTTCAGGTGTGTAAAAGTGAGAAGAATAATCAGAAGGGAGAAGTGCGAACCTCGAATAAGTCCCCACATTGAATCCACTTTCCCGTAATATACTAGACAGAAATGCTGCAGTAGATCCTTTCCCTTTAGTCCCAGCAATATGGATTGCCTACACAATTTTGCACACTATTAGGTGGTTACTTCGTTTCCTCCCTTGGCATATGAATAGCCAACGAGACTAGGATCCTATTAGGACTTGGTTATTTATTTGTAGCAGCATGAAAAACTATGTACACGATAGAACTACACACACTCATCTAAATGTATATACAGAAAAATGTGAAAAAGACATGGGATAGCCTTTAAGAATTTGACAAAAAATTATCGACCCTCTTGAAGCTCAGATGGTGCGATCACATTTTCGGCTCAACTTTAGGAGAACGGGTGTCTTGGTTGGACGAGCACCCATACGAAATCCAGAATGCTTAAGCTGCGTAGTGTTTTTTTATTCCTGTATCACTGAAAATTTTTGGATTAATCAAAGCACATGTATTATATGAATTCAACACAATATTTAGGCCTATATGATGAAAGATATAAGGGTCGAAGACAGATTTATCAAGTTTTAAAAGTGTTGAATCCAGAATCTAAGCACCATGACTGGAGCGGAAAATTATAGCCCCGGGAAACGTGACAAGGAAAACTGCGCAAGGGTTATTTAAATAATTTAATTTATGTGAAACAATATCGGCAATGTGTATCCATACACCGGATATTTCAATCCGAGTCCGAGGAAAAATATTAGATACAGTAGCAATCTCCGAGCAACTCACTGGGAAATTAAACTGCGGATCGCCGAGGCGCTTAAGAAGCCGCCTCATCCTCCCAAGATCGAACCCGTCATCCGAGTCCGTCCCGGCGTCCCTGGGGACCCCTAGCCTCTCGTAGTTCTTCAGCCTCTCCATGTAATCCAACAACTCGACCAGCTCCGGCTCCTCCCTAGCCATGGAGGCGGAGAACAACGCACATCCCGAGGCCCAACACCCAGAGACTGGCGCTGGGTGGCGTACTGCGCGGCGGAAGAAGACAGTGGCCATGGACTGCATTCCCCCCCTCCCCTGGTCACCGTCTCTCCGGCCTTCTGAGCGGAGGGGAGGGGGAGCTCCCCGTAGATAACAGAGGAGATACGACACGGGAGATTAATGGGCCGGCCCATAAACATATATTTGGGCCTATTTTAAAAAAGCCCAATTGGCCCCCATTACACTGAACCCGTTATATATTATTTTTAAAGGATATCACCGGAGTTATCGGGTTTCCTTTTCACCAGACTATCCGTTAAATGCTGTCGCCCGACCTGCACGGCCCGGGTGCGTCTACACCACTCAGAATCAGAACCGGCAAAGAACTTTAACTGGGAGTGGAAAGTCGATAATACCCTATTATTCCAGGGGTTTAGGGTTTTCCGAGGTCGATTATTGCGGCAGATGAGGTGGCAGGACTTCCAAGTTGGGGATGTTTTGGTAATTTTCAGCGCCGGCGAGTCTCAGCCACGAGACGGAACTGGAAGCGGCGATCGTCTGGCGATCTAGGTTTCCGTCTCCGCCCGGAGGTGGGGAGGGAGACTTGTAGAGAGAGAGAGAGAGAGAGAGAGAGAGAGGCAGCAGCAGCAGCGGCCATTCTCAAGAACCACCTCCTCCGGGGTGCGTCTATAAAGGAGGCAGAGGCCCGGTTCACAGTGCCAGTCTGTTTCCGTTTGCTTTCTTTGCGGAGGTCAGCGGTCGGAAGCAAATGGAGGCGACGCCGTGGTAGTTGTGGGATTCTGATCGATCATCAGTGGAGGATCTCCGGGGGTGGCTAGACGTGCCTCCGTGCTCTGCAGGACCTTTTGGGGTGGGGATTTATCTGAGGATCGTCGAGGAAGTCCATGGCATCGGAGGATGTAGTGGGAAAAACCACTGGGGAATCGGCGGTGACGACGATCGTGAACCTGGCCGAGGAGGCAAAGTTGGCGAGGGAGGGCGTCAAGGCACCGGGTCATGCGATCCTTTCTGTCTGCAAGTCGCTTGCGGCCGGGGGCATTGCCGGGGGGGTGTAAGCTCTTGATCTTTGTTCCGTGCATCTGACGCTTCGTTTCTTTTTGCCTCTGATTTTGATGCCTTTTTTATCGGATCACTTTATCTTTACTTGTTAACGACGAAACTTATTTTGGATGGTGTCCCTTTCATGGTGTTGTAAACTCTACTTCCATAATGGTTGGCAAAAGATGTTGACTCGTCCTTATTGTTTCTATTAATCGTTAACTCGTACCATGGTTTGAGGCTTCCGGCATCTACAAGTTAGATTATTTGTTCTCATCCTTGATCCTTAGATGAAATGGAAACCTGTGCTCCAAAATTCGCTCTCGAATAACCTTTTGTATGATTAGTGATTGCGTTTTGACTTGATATTCCCTTTATCTTGAAATCGACCAGATTCGACCACTGAAATCAGCATATTTTTTGGACTGAATCCTATCAACCGAGTTATTAGAACTATAGTCAATAATCAAATGCCAGGTTCAATTTGGCCTTACTAACCTTAACGCCAAGTTCGTTGTGGAGCGTTAGAACCACATGATGGTTGGCTCTTAAGTCTTTTTAGACTGCACTGTTCTGAGGTCGTACAGGATCTGACATCCTAGGCTTGCGCAGATTGATAGGAGACTTTTACTCGCTTTCCTCGCCCCGTCCCCGTCCCCGTCCCCCCCCTCCCCCCCCGAAAATAACGTTTCTGTGTCATCTCGGTAGCTGGAACGAGTCTACTTTTCTGATGTGAAAACATGTTTATTTCCTTCTGAAACTGTAAACAAAGGTTGCATTAAAGATCTTAATTTCTATCACTTTTATACGAAAAAAATGACAAATTGTCTCCTGTAAACATCCCTTGTGACATTTGCATGTTCATTCTGGCTTCGGTGACTGCTTTATTCTTTCATTGTTTCATTTTTTATTGTTGTTAAACATTTTGATCGTGTGATGAATGAACTGGTTGTTTTCAATTCATATGTTGTGTCTTAGTGCTCGTGTACTTTTAATTCTGAAGATGGAAAAGCTTAAAATATGGTGTGCTTTAGAGTTAATATAATCTGAACACGTCAAACGTTTGATTTTCTAGTTGAATTACCTGTGCGGTGTGATTGCATCAGAATCAAAATAACCTAAATGCTATTTCTCACCTGTTGTACTCCTGAGTTAAATTTTAAGGTTCCTAGGATCCTTTTACAGTGCCATATTGATGTTATCATGGTAGTTTCTGATAATTGGGTGACAGACTTTGTTTTGCTACGACAGGAGTCAACCTTAAAGTGGAAAATTCTGAAAAATCTTCGAAGATTACCATTTTTTTTCGGTTGTTTGATATTACCAAAAATAATAAATAAAGTTTTCCCAACTTCTATATGTTTGCTGCAAGGTTTTATTTTTCCTTTTCACATGTCTGTCTTCTTGTTATCTAATTTTTTTTCTTTATGTTCGATGTATATCATTTTCATTATAAAGATATCCATCTAGTGGTGACATAGTTCAACTGTTTTTTATGATTTATTCTGTAGGTCACGTACTGCTGTTGCTCCATTAGAGCGGTTGAAAATTTTACTCCAGGTGAATTGCTTGATCTTTCAATCATTTTTATTTTCTGCTCATTGGAGCGAACATTTTGAATGTGATGAAGGATGTGTTTTTTTGATCCGTCTTTTTTGCTGCTTACAAATCCGTGGCACATTTGAAATTTCTCCGACGTACTCGAAACGTCAATCTTGATATCACCCATCATTATATAAGCAACTGTACAACATCATGTCGTGCATTGTCCGCATATGCATCCTGCTTTCTGACAATGAGAAAGCACCATTGAACCCCAGACCCCTGATTCGCCTTGCCAGAGGTCCTACTGGACTTGATTATATGGTTGAACAGTGCTACAAGGTCCTGGATGTTGTCAAGCATAAACCCTGGGACCCACTACACCTATGTGGTGTGGCTAGTTTGCAAATTGGATTGATTTCGCAGCATTGCGTTCACAATGAAGGTTGGAGCTGGAAATCCTAATCCGCTGATCAGTAGTCAGATAAGATAATAATGGTTGATAGATCCTTCATGAGCCAAAAGCTATTTTCGCTGATCCCCGTTTATCAGACTTCGAGCGTCATTCCATTAAAAAAATTGGAAAAACTCTGATCGAAAATTTCTGCAGAAAGGTTCGTTGATCACAGCATGTACAGATTAAACGCTCAAAAAACGTATGAAACGAAGTTCAGACTATGGTGTTAATGCAGAATACAGGGCATCATCGCTGGACGGAAATATTGAAAATAAGTAGAATCTGTCAAAAATTTATTTACATATGAAGAACCAATTGGCTGCATACTGCAGCATTGGCTAACGAACGACTTCATTGTTTAGTTTTCTATCACAAATCCTTCCTGCGGGCCAAACATCTTAATTCAAGCTGTTCAATGAACCTATGCCTGGTACTTCCATCAGGAGGTTTTCGATCATTGGACATATTTCCTATTTGGCTGCTGCCTTTAACTTTTATTCTCAGTATTCATCTGTACTGAAAATACAGTATGAACATTCCCTTGCAATGACGAGACTGTTTCGAAGGTGTGGTTCAGTCTATTCGGGAAAAGAGTTATTCGGCATTTTTTGTTAGTTCTGAATAGCCACCAGTCCGTAGAAATTGAATATAATGGGCCTAGAGCAACATGGTTTATATCTCTTAGGATTGCAAGCCCTCTGGTGCGAGGGCGTCTGCTGAATTTTGAACTTTGATTGAGAACCAGTCATTGACCAGGATAATTACCAGGAAAATTCTGTTGAACTTGGCGTAACGTTTTTTTTATAATTTGAGTGGGGCACCAGTGTTCACAAGGTGAAGATATAGTTTCTGTGAAATGATAATAATCCTGTCGTTTTGAAGTTTTATTGATCATATTCTAGAAATGATTCTTGGGACCTTAAATCACGTGGTGTTAAGTACTTTTAAGATGAATTGTTAAGTTGGAGTTGAGATGCTGCAAGTTTGAAGATATTTCTAATGGAAATGAAATGTTGGAAATGTTTTTTTATATACAAGGTGTATGGGGTTCATATTTGTGCATATGCTTAGTTTTCAGGATAGAATTAGAGTTGGCCCTGCTAATGGTCCAAGTTATTATTTACATAATATGTTATGAGATGGTTAAAACTAATATTACAATCTGATGGGAATTAAAGCCAGCGACACAAGTAGATGTCTCTATTTAACAGCTAGAACGAAAGGTAAGTTGGTGTGTGAATCCTTTGGTCAAATAATCAACAAGATTATGGTAAAAGTTACTTGGTAATATTTTGGTTATCGTGCATAGTAAGATTAGAAATGGCTTCTCTTTCGATTTGAATAACTACGTAAACCTTGAGAGTGATCAGTTTTTGGTCTTAAACTATAGTCAGAAGGGTAATTTCCTTCCTCCTAACATTTTGGTCTTAAAATGTTTGACGTATGAGGCTTGTAACGGATCCTCTCCTCAAAAATTACCTCGAATATGTGCTTTTTAGCATATTGTGGAGGTTGATATCGCAACACTTTTGAGTCTGAAACGAATGACAGTTGTTTTTGTTTTTTGATATCTAGTTGATCACGTCAATAGGTTAAGGCGCAAGATATTTGAAGTTGAATTTGTTCAGATATTCTTTAATTGTTTTTGCATAGTGATTGGTGTTACTTGTTTTTACATCTGTTTGGTATTTTCAGTTTTTCATGAAACGTGCCATTTTGTTTTCTATAACTACCATAGAATGTCGTCCATTCTATGTTTGCAGTACCTCAAGTTATATGATTCAAAAATGTTTTTGCTACTTTAAAACATATTTGTGCCTGGTTTGCTAAAGCGTTCTTCCATGAGAGTGCTGATTTTGAGTTGGTTTTCATTACGACAATAAAACCAGGTTCAAAATCCACACAATATCCAGTACAATGGAACAATCCAAGGGTTGAAATACATCTGGAAAACTGAGGGCTTCCGAGGATTGTTTAAAGGCAATGGCACGAATTGTGCTCGCATTGTCCCCAACTCAGCTGTGAAGTTTTTTAGTTACGAGAAAGCATCAAGGTTTGTTTCCTCCATGATGTCAGCTTTGTATTCTGCCATTTATGTTTAATATTATTTTAATTACTGTTGTTATTTTCGTGTCTCGTGATATTTATAATTTTTTTTGTTCTGGATAAGTTTATCCGAATTATGATATTTTTGAGTTATTTCTCATGACAAAAACTGACTTCGCTTTATTTTAACAGTGGTATATTATGGCTTTACCGACAGCAAACTGGAAAGGGTAAAGCCTAATATCCCTTTCGCTTAAGATTTCATTTAAATTCTTTATTTATGTATATACACACATGGTGTGGAAGGATAAGTATCATTTATTTTTAGTCTTGGTTCAAACTTCACTTGAGTTGTGACCGTGCAGTCTTGCATGAAGTAGTCATTTCTATTATTATTTTCAAACTTTTCCATTGTTTGGGTTTAAGTTTTTGATTAACAATATGACTGCCATTTCTACCAGTTTTCTGGTCGCGGTGATTCGCTTGATTGCCATGTCATCATAATTGGCCGTTTTCATGCGTGAACAGAAGAGATTTACCTGTCCATCCACATTTTGATATCATTCAGACAGGATTGTGGTACCAGATTTCCAGAAACGTTGGCCTTCATGCAACTTAGCCCATCACCTCTTGCAGAACTTGTGGGATTAGATTGATAGAAGTTTAGCCTTGACAAGATAATGATGCCATATTGATTGGTTGGGAACTTTGTGTGCTACCTCATATAACTATAATCCTTTGTGGATTGTATTGCAGTAGCAAAATTTGTAGGGAATAATTTTTACTGTAGCGATATGTATGACGATGAATCGGCATAAAGAAACTAAAATTTTCTGTTCGAGGGTTAGGATGGAAAACAATGATGCAGATTTAAGAAACGTAGGTATAAATTGAGACTATGAATGACTAAATTCTGCTTCTATTGGAAATTTACAAAGGCGGGGATGAAGTGCACACTCAATGAAAATATTGACCAAGTAATTAATGTCGATTGGTTTTTTTCCATAGAAAATAAATTTGTCCCTAGATTGTATTGAACATGAAGTTCTCCAAATATGTACGGTCTGTTGTTTTCGTAAATCCTGTAATGCTCATTTGTTTGATTTTGAGATGCTCAGTAGACTTAAATTGTCTTGGTGGTGAATAGTAAAAAAATATATATCTGCTTTACATGCTCTTGTCATCAGCGAACACTAACCAATGGGAGAGAGGAGAGGGTAGCATAATCATGTGCTTGCCAATTTTTTTCAGGTCAACGACATGCTTGTAGGGCATAACATTTATGAAAGTAAATGCAGTTCGAACCCAGTTACAGCCTCTCTTTTGCATCCGACTCGTTCCCCGTCCATTCTTGTGAACGTAAATCCAGCGGAATGCAGTTTCCTTGTGGATTTTGAACTCTATTTTGTAATTATTTTTTGCTGTAACCTGCATCCCTTTTCCATTTCCAGCTCCCTTTTCACATGACGTATGCAAAGAGAGAAAAAGCACAAAGTATGTAAAGGACAGGAGAAAAAAAATTTAAAGCACACCCTCTTTACTCGATCTCTATGAATACTGTTGATCGCGAGCTTTAGTTAGATAAGATGCTATGAAGAAACACTTCATTCTCTAATCAGTCAGTGCATCCTAATATTTGCTACCAAGGATCTTATTCTAATGGCTGGTGACTTACCCAATTGTGTTCACTTGAATTCTTTCAGAAGATGCAGAACTCACTCCTGTTCTGCGCCTTGGTGCTGGAGCATGTGCTGGAATTATCGCAATGTCTGCAACCTATCCCATGGACATGGTCCGAGGCAGGATAACCGTTCAGGTATTTCTATATATGTTCAATTTCTAGCGTATTTTTTCGTTGGTTCGTGAAATTACTATATTTTCACTGATTCCATGCCATCTCTGCAAACTCTTCCCCCATTTCAGACGGAGAAATCACCCTATCAATATAGAGGCATGTTCCATGCATTAACGACGGTGTACCGACAAGAAGGATTCAGGGCACTGTACAAAGGCTGGCTTCCTTCTGTTATCGGAGTTGTAAGTTCACCTCATCTCCATTAAAAATTCCGACTCATTTCCTCGGCAGTTCATCTTATTCAGTATAAGAGTTTCGAAAGTCAACGGGTTGATATTTCAATGAACTGCTATGTTCATTCTATTTAAGGTAGCCACTTTGGTTCTCCTTCAATGTGGGCGTTTTCCCATGGTCATTCCTCAGGGGAACCTGGTTACCCACTCAGTCGGCTTGACCCCGGAATATATTTGACCGTTAAAAGGCAAAAGTGGAAACCTTGCCCTTTTAATCCCGTCTCTTCCGCGCTATTGCCTCTGATTCTGGGGGTTGGCTCCTCTCCCTGCAGGTTCCATACGTAGGTCTCAATTTTGCCGTTTACGAGTCCCTGAAGGACTGGATCATCAAGACTAACCTGTATGGGCTGGCTAACGACAATGAGTTGAGCGTGACCGTCAGGCTTGCCTGCGGCGCCGCCGCCGGCACTGTCGGGCAGACCGTCGCCTACCCGCTTGACGTCATCCGGAGAAGAATGCAGATGGTGGGGTGGAAGGACGCCGCCCCCGTCGTGGCGGGCCAGGGCGGCAGCAAGGCCTCGCTCGAGTACTCCGGCATGGTCGACGCCTTCCGAAAGACGGTCCGGCACGAGGGCTTCGGGGCCCTGTACAAGGGCCTGGTTCCTAACTCGGTCAAGGTAAACCCCCTTTGGCTTTTGCTATTCGTGGCAGGATGCTATGCATGCATGATCTCTGACACTCCCTGGCCCCTGAACTCCTTCCATGGCAGGTGGTGCCATCTATTGCCATTGCCTTCGTGACATACGAGGTCGTGAAGGATGTGCTTGGGGTGGAGATGAGAATATCCGACTGACCATGGAGAGGGCGAGGTAGGGGGCTGCGAGGCCTGGTTTTTGGCTGCGGATTCTTGTAGTGTTAATGGGTGCTGAGGAGATCAGACGACGAGGTCCAGGAGGAGGAGGAGAAGAAGAAGAAGATGATGATGAAGAAGAAGAAGAGCTGCGAAGAGGGGGAGGGGAGGGGGGGGTGGGGGGTCCTTTCAGGTGGGCTGGCCCTTTCATTCAGCGGCTTGGGCTCCTTCCCTTGGTAGTAGTTAGTGTTAATAAATGTACCGCTGGGTGGGCTGCAAGAAATAATCTCCCGGCGGCTGCCCGCGTAGGTGCTGCCGCTCATCCTCTGGACGACGTTCTGTGGGTGTCTCTGTGATCTCGTCATGTGGAGATCCCCTTTTTTATTTTCGTGGACACGGGAAGGGAAGAAGCAGGGTGGGTTCATTCCCCCCTCCGACCCCTGGTGGAACTCAGCCGTGCTCCTGACTGAAGATTGATGCTTGCTGGATGCTTACTCGCCAATCAGATTCTATGGGTTCATCTGTGTTTCAGTTGCAGCGGACCCAGATGGTACCCCTCTCTCTCTCTTTTCCCTTTCCGTTCTCCACAATCCGTGCTGTTCCTGTTACTCCCTACTTTCCATAAGCCTACATATACGTCGCAGAGTGAGAGAGAGAGAGCGAGAGAGAGAGAGAGAGAGAGAGAGAGAGGCTATATTCTATATTTGATGATCTCTAAAAGGGCTGATTTTGGGGTCGAATCTGTGTGGTAGTATGTGGCGCCTGACTGGAAATCGCCTGATGAGTTGATGTTATACACTGCAGGGTTTCTAATTTTCTTTTAATGGGTGTTCTAGGCATGGGCTTATATGGCCCCAGTGAACTTATACTAAATTTTGAGATATGTGTCAAGTCAATTGCATCTCCTGGTAGTACATTTTACTTAGGTTGCCTTATTACCTACTTACATAGCTTCCTGAGACCCAAACAAAGATAACGGTACATATATGCTTCTAGCCGGAATCTTATTAGAAATGGAAGCATATAAATTGATTCGTGTAGTAATGTGGAATATTTATCCCACGCTCATTTCTTATGAATTAATGCCGCTTGAATCTCTCTCGATCTACGTGATTTAGTGGGGCAGGAAGCTTAATGAAACAAACAGAGGTAATCCAGCAGCGATAATGGTCTGCTAAGGATGAGGAAGATAGGATGCATCTTCTCTTGTTGAGCAGAAAATGAAGTGACAGGGTCGAGTGAGTTCTTCATACGCTGATCATGGCGGAGGCGCTGTTACTCAAAGAACCTCAACACCTTACGGCTGCCCAACCTGTTACCTACTACCCATCAATCTTCAAGTGCATAAACCAGGCTAAAAGGGACAGGGAAGAGCCAATCCCAAAGAACTTACAGCAGCCGACCGTACAAATTATAGTTAGACTTGAGCTGCCCTTGGGTTTTATCTATTCTTTGTGGTCTGCATTGTTCGTTGTTCTTTTTGCTTGACTCAACTCCCTCCCCTCCCTATCCCCAGCTCCCTTACCTCAGCTCCCTCCTTGCCACCCAGGCAGCCAATAGCCTCCACGGGGCTCATGTCTTCCCCCACCATTTTCTAAGAAGCGTCGATCTTTGCCACTTCGACGCCGCCGTCGTTGATCCCGCCGCCGGCGGAGGAGCCGCCTAGCAAATCCAACGCAGTTGTGGCGCTGGAGAGCGGGTGAGGCGGGTTGGCGGATGAAGGCGGCGGTCAAGACAGGGAGACGGATCATCTGCTGAACCCAGGGCACCCAGGAATGGGCAATGATCCCTACTGCACCATCTCCCAGGGGGAATATGGAGCACGGGCGGTCTCCCCCATGAGGCGACGTGTGATCTCAAATGCATCGACGGGGGACGTAGAATCTAATTCTCAGGGTAATGAACGTTCCCATCCTTTAATTGAGAGTCAGCTCCTTTTTCTGTGTATCGATTTAAAGAGACCCCGTTTCCTGTGTTATGGTCGAAATCATGACAAGATTCACGCGGATGCTACAGGGGGGCCGAGGAAACCAGAAAAGGAGTTCGTCCATTTTTGGAAGAAGTTCTTCGTGATATCTTGCCTTGCGGGCTTCTTCATCGACCCATTGTTCTTCTTCACACTCTCTGTGGATCAGGTAAAAAAAAATTTCTTCATTCGTCAAAGCATTTTCATACCTCTTCCTGCTTGATGAGTGTTTGCCCTAATGATTACATAAATAAACTCACCGCAAACTTGCGCAAAGTTTGATGCTTTACTGGAGTTTCTGTTCTTGGCCGGCGGTATTGTGTGATTTATGGCGGCGTTCATCCTAGAAATGAAGAGCATGGGCCACCATTCATGCCCACTCTTAATGTGGACTAATAGCCTGAAGTGTTTCATAATCTATGTCGTCCATTTTTCATTGGCACTCTTAACTTCCTGCACCAGAACTTTCTCTTTGGTTTAGGTGATATCTAGCCTTCTTACATCTATCCTGTATTCTCATGGAACCCTGAGATGCTCCAGCAACAAACCCTAGGATGCTCTCTCACATCCAATGCAAAAGAGGCACAAACCTGGTATTCATGCGGCAGTACCCATTGCTGCCTTTGATTCTGTCATCCGTTCTTATCCCCCTATGGTTACATAAATAAAGTGGTCCTTGACTATCTGTTCGATGATGACTTTCCATCATCCAACGGCTGTGATTCAACCTAGGGGAGAGATTAAATTTTCTTCTCTCTCTCTCTCTCTCCTTCTGTCAAATAGCTTCACTGCCGCAGCCTCTCTCTTCCCCACGACTTCGCCACCACCAGCATCACTGCTGCTGCCCACGTCAGCAGCAATTGCTGCTCCCAATCCCCCTAAGCCACCCATATAATATATAATATTATATAAAAAATAATATTTAGGGTTGATATACTATATATATATTATGCCTATTTATATAGTAGTATACGTATCTATGTATACTTATATGTAATATTTATGTATATATTTTAAATATACATATTGTATATATATCATAATATATGAAACTTAGGCTTAATATTTAATTGTATATAATGCCAATGTATATATGTAGTATATAAATTTACATATTTTATATGTAATATATGCATAGTTATATATTACACCTATGTTTACATATGTGGTAGTATATATTTTTATTTGTATTTATATATTTTTATACTTATTTATATAAATAATTAATATATGTATTGTATATTTATTTATATATAATATTTAGGAATAATATAGTATAATATTATTTCTAACAATCACCCAATCATGATTGATTGTTGATCACGATGATCAATGATCACAATCAACAATTTTGGCTGATTAGATCGTCGATCATTATGATCAGATCAATGATCAATCATGATCGATGAGCCCTATGTGGCAGAAGGCAGGAGGCAAACCATAGATTCTCTAGAAGCCAGCTACTATAAACTTGGCTTTGGCACCATGTCAAAAATGATATAGTGATGCAAACCCCAAAAGGATATATAGTGGAAAAAAAATCTCTGCTTATTATTGACATCATAGATGCCTGCTTGTTATAAACAAGGGCCAAGAAAATCAGCAAACTATCTAACAAAATAAGAAATGGACAAAGTATGAAGCTGACCAACTAGGAGCTAGACTCCTATATATACGTTCTTTCCCACACAAGGCCCTAATATCATTGTCTCTTATTAGTTTTATAGTACATCTTTTCTATTTTTTCGAACCAATGCTGGTCAGGTGTCCTCTCTTATCCTTACTGACTTTTGATCTAACAAGGCAGTTTCTTTCTTTTTATGTGAAAATTAATCTAGTAACTTTTAGAGTTCCTGTAGTCTGACATGCCATGCTTAATATTTTGATGTGGTTGTACTGAGTATCATAAAACTCAGATTTCTATCACTGATTCTCAGAGTCTGCTTATTCCTATTATGTGCTTCTTCAACATAGTCTGGACTGATGTTCCTTTCCAGTTTTCCGGATTTCTGATTTCCTCTCTAACTACTAAGAACTGATAATGTCTTGGTACTTAGCCGAATGCTTGTCATTATTAATCATTCCTGTCGTTGATGAGTTAACACTTCTATGTATTTTCTTCCTCAATTTCTCTGGGATTATTGATCATTATTAACCTTATTTTCTGACCTTTTTTTGTATTTTAACAGGATTATAAGTGCATTTTCTTTAGTTGGACTTTTGCAATAGGAATTTCAGCTGTTAGAACTGTGATAGACATTGTCTACCTGCTACACATTCTTATTCAGGT
The DNA here is from genome assembly GCA_024713555.1 of Spirodela polyrhiza. Lineage (NCBI taxonomy): Eukaryota > Viridiplantae > Streptophyta > Magnoliopsida > Alismatales > Araceae > Spirodela > Spirodela polyrhiza. Next base: position 1,254,734 of record CM046538.1, on the reverse strand, counting down.
AAGCTGAGGCACTTTTCACATGTAGTCGGTCTCTGATTTTTTCTGGCTAATTATTCTCTCTCGAAATTTTTTCATTCCTTTATCTGGAAGTCAATGCATTTCATGTTGTAGTCTTTATCATCAGAACAGCAAGTTGTTGAGGGAATCCTTAAAAATAATTCAACAACCTCCATAAATAATTCTCGAGGGACCCTATGATAATTTAGAAGTCCGACCTTTGAAGTTTTATTTTAATATGCAGCTGTTTATGCATGTTTAAATTTGATAGTCATTCTCTTTTATTTTTATTCACTTCAGAAAATGGTATTCTCCTGATGTAATTTTTTTCTCTGGAACTTGGTTGATATCAAGTATAGAGTTTGTTTTCATCTGCGATATGTGGTCAGTGAACTTCTATGAACTTTCGTCCAAAAAATTTGCATTAGCATGTTGGTAAAAAGGACCTCATTCCTGTTTTAAAGTTGTAGCTCAGATGACAAAAAAGTTCAAAAGATAATGGCCTTCCTGATTAATTATTTGATTTAATAAGTTTTGATGTTGTACTCAGCACACTAACTGTTGTAACTAAAGTTCTTCATGAGCTTGACTGATGTATCTCTGAAACGTTGGTTGCAGTTCAGGCTAAAATATGTAGTTTGGAAATCGAGATTTATAAAACATTATAAACCTGAGGGCTTCGCTGTCGCAAAGAAGAAAGCTGCTATGCATTATTTTCGTGGCCACTTCTTCCTTGATTTTTTTGTTGTTCTACCACTTCCCCAGGTATTATTTTCGTCCTCAATTATCTAGAAAATTATTTATAATGTTTTGTTGGATTTCGTTCACAATTTTTTCGTTCACATTTTTTGTTGTTTTTTGGATTTATTTATAACTTATTCACTAGGTCTTATCTAATGGTGCCTCTAACCATTAGTTTCTTTCTGTTTTCCCATGAGGTAATGGAGTTGAAGCTTGTTTTTTTCCTGCTTTAGAAAGAATTTTATGTCCAAAGGTTATATGTGCAGATTTCATCGCCACAGGATGGATGGAGTTGTAGAAGAGAACATAATGAAGTTACAATGGAGCAAGTAGATAGATGCTTTGCATTTTTGCAAGTAGATACAGTTCAAATTTAACCATAGAGAAGTATGCTCTTTTTTCTTCATGAAGGTCATCATATTTGCGGTTATACCAGCGCACTTTGGACTACTAGCTGCTAATTCTGCCAAACATCTGTTGTGGACCACAGTTCTTGTTCAAAATGTACCGAGGATCATGAAACTTTATGATGTTATTGCTAGAGGGTCTTCAAGTAGATTCATCTTTGAATCTGTTTGGTCAAGTTTTGCTGTCAATCTTCTAATGTATGTACTAGGTGGACATGTTGTGGGTTCGTGCTGGTACCTCTTTGGCTTCCAGGTATGTAACAATGATATAGCTACTTGTAGCTGCTTTTATGTATATTCGTAGTGTTATTTCCCTTGAAACATTCCTTTGTTGAACTTTGTTTCACATTCCGTCCTGTTCTTTTGACTTCAAATTTGTGACTGTGAATGGTTGGCTTTACAAGTGGTAAATCTGTGATTTTTGGCATGGATCCTGAGGATATTGTTGAAGATTGGTTGGATTGTAGTCTAAATCCCGAAAATTATTTAGGCTGTGTTTGATCTGTACTTGTTCATGAAAAGGACTTTGCTGTTCTTTATGCCAAATCCTGTTGATTTATTTTGTAAAGATTCTTCGGTGGAGTTGAGATTGTAAAATGTGGACTTGTCTGGACTCGTGTCTGTGTACTTGAATTGAGATAATCTGCACTTGAATCGTATTTCAATTGAGGTATAATTCTGCATTTTGGTTCATAGCTCCCAAAATAGAAAATCACTAATAAAAGAGGAGAAGAATTTTTGTTGAGAAACATGTTTGTGGAAGGAACTGACTTAGTATCTGTGCATTTCTTCTATGGTATCGTAATGGAATTCGCCTTCATGCTGTCTCCCAGAGGAGTGGGGCAACCCAAGTCAGGATTTAAGATAAAAGCTGGGTCAAGATGAATAGGAGAGGAGATGAATCTGATCCAGGGCTCATTTAGGTCATGTGGCTATTGATGAGTGTATTTGATGTCTCACGAAAACGGCTTTTAATATTTGATAATTTGGGAATGCGGTCAGATGTGAGTTTTATAGAGGGTCAGAAAGTAGAGGTAGATGCCATCAAACGCCTGGGGTTTATTATGTTGGACTGCAAGTGGGCAAGAATAATACCTCGAGGTTAAAAGTCAGGTGAAAACAATTTTCTCAAAGTATAATGGGAGTTTGGTAATCCCATATTCACAAAAAAGAAAAAAAACCTCTATTAGCTTATTGGTTTGAACTCTTGAATGGTGGAAATTAACATGTGAAAAACTTTGACATTTGAAAAAAGAAACTGATGGGCTTGAACGATGTGGATTTACTGGCAATAGATGAGGTGATTCATTTGACATGGAATCGTTATGGTGATCCACTATGTTTTTGATTAGGCTATTTTCTGAGTTTATCAAGGTGGATGATGAACCCTTGCATGCTGAACGTGGCTCAGACAGTTACTGAAATTTTCTTTTCAAATATTGAATATTCTAAATTACCAAAATTCTCACTGGCAACTGAATAATGGGGCATGGCTTGATGATGATCGTGATGTTAAACAAGTTAGTGTGAAGTTACTTGACTAAATGATGATGATGCCGGTATTTAGTGTGGCCTTTACAGAACACAGAAGTAGCTAGTTTTTGCACATCCATCTCATGCATTTTAATTAGCAACCCCAATTTTTTGCACGGTTTTGTTATGATCACTAAAAATACATATGCACGTCATTAAGTCATAGTTCCTCAGAATTATCTGAGATCCTTTGTATACGTATGGGGTCACTTATGCTTTATAACCACACCATGTCTGGAGCATACTACTGATTTAAAATTTTCCTTTTTCTTCTGACCTGCAGCGGGTAAATGACTGTTCACGAGCTGCCTGCTCTACTTCTAAAATAACAAACTGTAAAATGTTCTTGGATTGTGGACGTGGGCCAAAATATAATAAGTTTACTGATAAATCAAACTGGGAAAGCTGGAAAAAAAATGGCAATGCTTCATCTTGTTTGTCTAAGAATGGCACTTTCGAGTATGGCATTTTTAAGCTTGCGCCTGAGATCGCAAAACAACGTCATGTCATCGACCGATGCATTTATTCATTATTTTGGGGATTCCAGGTACGCGTTTACCCTCTCATTTTCCATACTATATGCTTTCTTTTATCTTGCACTCTGTGAGTCGTTGAGAATTGATCTTGATTGAGATTCTTGCAACTTGGAGAATGAAAGGGTTCGATCTTCACGATCCTCCTCTTCAGGAAGATGAATCAGTCACCAGTTCTTGGAGCAGAATTTCCGCAATCTCAAAATCTTACATCAATTATCTTGGTTTTCCCGCTTAAGTACAGGTTACATGATTTAATGGGCCAGGCCCATTACATTAGTCTTTAAGTGAATCTGTTAACAGTTTAATGGATTCACTTAACATAGGGAATGACAGAGAAGGACGAAAGTACAATGAAAAAAAACAGATAGAAAGGAAAATCAATCCTAGAGAGTTCAACATGAGCTATTATCCATATTATGTTTAAGAAGGGTATCCCATGAAATATGGGATAGAATGAAAATTTACCATTCACTGTGTTGAGCAGCTCTTTGTTTCCTTGAAATATTTGTTTCCTCTTTTTTATTTTCATTTGAGTATAGCTGTATCCTACAATTAAGATCCACAAATGTACTATGATGTTCTCTCTTTTTGTACAGATTCGCTTTCCTTAGTTTGTTTATTGTTAAGTCTATGTAAAGGGGCTCTGAAATCCCCCAGGGGCCGAGCATTACAATTCATTCATGTTCTCCCGTTCTCTCCTAGTCCTCTCTCATCTCATATAGTCAGTGAATATATAAGATGAGGACGAGGATAGTGAAGAGTGATATTCTAACCTCAGAACAGAAGTTTAAATAGTGCCAGCAGATACCGAAGTGTTGCAATAGAAGTTGAATTACCATAGTGGTGATTTTGGAGCACCTTTTTACTCTAATCCTGTCTCTGTAATATATACCAGTTAGAGTGTTTGGACTTGTGTCTTTCTATTGCTGGTTCGTGTGGTGAATGTGATTCTTATAATGTGGTCATGGCGTGTACATTGATGGATGTTGAAAGAATCCAGTCAATGCCGTGTAAACATGGGCCTCAATCCCCGATTCTCTCTAGCTTTGTCCAGTTCAGTAATTCGGGAGCACTCTCTCTCTCTCTCGTCAAAACAATGTGAGCATAAGAAGTCGAGTGCAAGTTCTGAAGGCCATAGTTGACAGAGCGATCAAATAAGTCATTTTTTATAAAGGTAAATTGTTGCAGAAATGAATCTTGTTGTTTGCTCCCATCATCTGTCATGTACTGTTGAGTGAGTTAGCTGGGTGCAAGACTGATGTGATGGGGCATTCGTCTGTTTTGCCCTGCTCTAAGAATTTTGGGACAAGATTTCTAGTCCTGGTTTGAGTTTCGGGGCCTAGCTCAGACCCCAGTTCTTTATAATGAGCCATCACTAGTTTAGCAGTGGTGGAAAACTCGTTCTTTTTGAGTGGTATCATTCATTTGATGAGACATGACACATCTTAGTGGTGTTTTTCCTCTCAGCTACTCTGATAAATTTTAATCTAGTTTTATTGGAATATTGGAACCCCTATTTGACTCACATCAAGAAGTTATCCTTCAAACTACAAAGCTAAAGAAATAGCATATAAATTTAAAAACGATATAATAGAGGATTTCATAGAGGAGCGTGTGTACCTGTAAAACTTTTTTATATGTTTCTTAAATACGATTAAATAGTGATTAATTTAACTATGAAATATAAATACACATAAATATAAAATTACATTAGGAATCAGGTCAGTATGCTTTTCTGGAAGTTGTTTGAAAATATTAAGCTCAAGTACCTGGTTCACTGGGCCTTTATCTGAAAAGGCTTTTGTTCAGTATCTTCTCGTTTTACAAGATTATCCACATAAGTACATTTCATCGTTCTAGATGTCAGTCTTGACAAGTTTTAGGCCTGCTTATCTTAATCCTGACCCTCAATTTTTTTCTTCATTATTTATTAATACCTGATGTAACCATTTGCTCACATTATTGTTTGATGCTTTACTGCAGCAAATCAGTACCCTCGCTGGAAACCAAGATCCTAGCTTTTATGTCTGGGAAGTCTTGTTTACAATGGGCATCATCATGCTTGGACTACTGCTTTTTGCCATACTTATCGGAAATGTGCAAAATTTCCTGCAATCACTTGGAAGGAGGTGAACAAATGATCTGTTTTAGTCTTCTATCCTACAACTTATCTGCGAAGAAATATGGCTATGTTTGAATATTTTCCAACAATGATGAACCTGAAGTCAATATTGACAATAAGTTATGATTTGGAATAGTTTTGTTCTATTTGTAAAAAATAATATTCTATGAGCCATCCAAGTGCAATGGTCGTTGTCTATATTGTGTTGCCATAAAATGCTATGATTTTTGATATTACCTACGATACGGAAGTTGTTACTCTTCTAGTAGCCAGAACTATATGGCTGGTGAAGCAATTATCTCAAAATTATCCGAGGAAGGGGCCTCCCACAGAAGAACCAGCAGTGATGAACCTGCTAGGCCACTGGATGTTCTGAATGGGGCTACCAATGTGGCCCTACAAAGAGACACTCAGCGGTAACTTCCCAGGACCATTTGCAGTCTCTGTAGGGGTCATCAGCTGGCCACCATGGTGGCTCCCAAAGAACTTAAAGAACTTAATGGTTATCCTCTTCCATAAGGAAAAATAAAGCCTAAACATCCCAAGATCCCTATGAATAGAGAGGGAACTTTCTGCACGAAAGGACAGAAAATATTTAAAATTACGTGGGGATTTATGGGATGTATGAGAGCTGAAGTCTTTATCGACGTCCAAGTAAGTAAAGGAGAGAAGAAAGAAGACCACGTCTAGAAATGCAAAAACTAGGTGCCGGCCTTTGCTAGTTTATTTTTTCCTGACACATGGGTAGTATCGTTTGGACTTGGAAGCATGTTGATGTAATAAGTCTAGTTGTGATCTTGTTCTTCCCTTTATCTGTGCATTATTTACCCAGACTCACAAGTGAACATCCTGGTAGAATTTAGTTGCCAGAATTCTCCAGTTCTCTGGGGATTTGAGCGACTCAGCCAAGCCCTGGATCATGAAATAAATACCTTGAGACAGGCATACCTTGGTCACTTTCTGTAGCAGGTTTGTTTCTTGTATCGTGCAATGAACAGTCGATGATTTGCATTTGATTACTGCGACATTACTTTGGGGATAATTTTCTGTCAAGTGACAATTGTATATGACTGACAACGTAATTTGTTTGTTGTAGGAGACGAGAGATGCGACTAAGACGGCGTGATGTTAAAAAATTAATGTCCCGTCTCCAGTTGCCTAAAAATTTGAAGAGGTACACCGCAACAAGCGCTATTGTCTTAAAATTCACCCATGATTCTCTATTTTCTTGCTCGTGAAAACAGTAAGATCTTAGTTTGACTGTTGATTCTGTGCCTAAATTTCTATGCCATTTGTGAATGATAAGGTACATAACTAACTTCGTTTCATAGAACAGCCATGGAAGAGGAGGCTGTGGCTATGAAGTGTGAAGGCTGTCTGGTTCTTAATGCATAAATAATAAAGAAACTGTGAAGTGAACTTTATTTTTTTCTTGACTGTTTCCTATATGTGCTCTGTAAGAACCAGTTGTATATCTTGTATGATAGTGAAGTGAACTCTTTAAAGCACAAATAATAGTTAGGCTTGAGCTACCCTTGGGTTTTCTCTTTACTTTGTGGTCTGCATTGTTCATTGTTCTTCTTACTTGACTGTTTACATAGCAGTGATATGCCGCCCTAAAAAATATATATTCTTATGCACTTTGTTTAGATCTCAGTCATGCAGGGAATTTATGCATCCTTCTTTTGTTTTTTTTATAACCCGTTCTCCTTTGACTGCATGACAATATAGTAAAGTAAAGGAAGCTGAGAAAAATAGTTGGGCTGCCGCTTGTGCTGTACATGAAGAGGAGCTCCTGAAGAGTTTGCCAGAGAATCTGCAGTGTGATATTCGATGCCATCGTTTTAAATTTATAGAGAGAGTAAGCTCCAATGAGAATGATTTATTTAGTTTATTAGCATTTGGATACCTCCTTGTGCATTCCCTTTTTGGGAAAGCGGTTGGGTTTATGAGAGTCGAGCTATATCATCGGCTTCTCGGCACCCACTTTAGGAAACATGAAGAATCATCAACCAAAACTAGAATACACCATTTCAGCAAGCTGAAAATGTGTATCTCTTCAACATGTTATGAAAAACACCAGTCAAATGATGTTCCTTGTAAACTCCTGTTTGTTTACTTTCTATTTTTTCTTTCTTGCTCGAGGAAATAATTTCACCTGGCTTGCAGGTTAGTATATTTAGCCTAATGGATAAATCTATCCTAGATGCTTTTCGTGGAAAATTGAGACGAGAATTATACACGGCCAACAGCTATGTTCAAAAAAAGGTGAGCCAATCGACAAGATGGTGTTCATAGTGAAAGGAAAATTGGAGAGCACTGGGGCTGACCGAAATCCATCCCATCTGTATGAGGGTGATGTCTGTGGTGAAGAACTCCTCGTTTGGCATCTTGAAAACGCCTCTTTAAAAGGTGGGTTTTCTAATCTAGACTTCCCTCATCGCGTCCATGAAGCTTGTAATTGGTTCTCCATCATCAGATTCTTCTCCCTAGTGTAATCAAACTCTTTATGTTCTCTTCCTCTTATCGATGAATGCAGTAATCTCTTCACGAAATTGCTTCTTTACAATGTTTTAAAAATTGGTGTCCCAATCTTGGCTTTCTTAATCACATTCTTGGATGATATGATATACTGGTGCCCATGTGAAATTACGGTGGTGACTGCCTCTCTATTTCCATAGTCTTCCTCATGTAAATTTCCTTAATAAACAAAATCTGTTATTTTTCTCTAAGTTGATTAATTTGTTTGAATGATTGCTTCTTCCTTTTTTCCCAGATGGGGAGAACATCCAAGGCCCCATGCAGACACTATTCTCCAACATGGACGTCAGGTGCCTCACCATTGTTGAAACCTTCATACTTAAATTCTCTGATCTGGTGGATGTCACCATAAATTTTGAAAGGTTCTTGCGGAACCCACGTATTCAAGCAGCCATCAGGTGATTCAAACCCTATCTCTTCCCCTTCATATATGAACGCTTCATGCAAAATATACTCTTCTTTAGTAGCATTACAAGACTAAGTCTGCAACATTGAATGGCCGGGTGGATGATCCGTGCCAGACCCTTTGACTATGCGAGCTTGCACATTGCCAGACTATGCTTTCTTCATTGATCCCACCATTTAATTTTTTTTTTCTAGACTAAAAAGAAATGGTTTATCTGTAGTCCTCTTCTCATTAGTTTTCCATTTTGACTAATAGATGACCGCAATCCCTTGACCACCAACACCTGGGCATCCAGCTACTTCCCAGCTCATCGTGTGGCAATAAATGGCCCGGTACTCTGTAAATTTTCTTATATATCATATTTATTTATAATGATATATCTCTAGCCTAGGTGGGCCAGTGATGGAGTGCTCCTAAGAGATCGTTATTTTTCAACACACTAGTGATGAAAGCAAACTCATAGCCTTAGGGATCTCTCTCTCTCCATCTCTATCTCCATCTCTGTTTATGTACCTCAAGGTGGTTTATTGATTGAAGGCTTCAAGATGGTGAGATGATGATCAGATCCCAAATTCTGGTTTACAAATTCTGGTAGTAGAAGAAGAAGAGGTTCATAATTACATAATCACACCCCAAATGAAAGCCAATTGATGATATTTCCCTTCGAATTGTGTTGCTATCATGATCATGAGTATAATCATGATTTAACTATGTTTTGAATTTTTATTCCACCATCATTTACTTATGATAGTTTCACATTTGACTTGCTAAATTGCACCATCATCTAATTATGCTAGTCTTGTGTTTGACTTTCTATATTCCACCACTTCCACCATCAAATAGGTATAATTCAACTTATTGGAGGACCAAAGCAGCAAAACACATCCAGGTGGTTTGGAGGTACAAGAGGTGGCGCGGCCCTCAGTCAAGGTAGGCATCCTTGTGGACGCCACCTTCCTCCTCAATACTGAGAGAGGCTTCATTCCCAAAACTATGCTCATCGGAAGGTGATAGAGTCCGCTGCAGAAGAGGTACTGAAACTGACGGAATTCCCCTCAGTGGAGATTGACGCCGACAGTTTTCCTTGATGTATACTCACAATGAGTTCGAACCGTATCTAGTGGTGAGAGATATTACCTGAATGCTGGAATTCATCTTGTGTATGACAGAGGATAATCCTTCGATTGATTCAGAAGCGCAATACAGTAATGGAATTGCATAAGAACTAGAATCGAGCCCACGGAAAACTATCTCCCTCCGGGTACTCATGGTAGCCAAGAACAAACATGAAAAAGGAAATCAAATCATAACTCCTCTCCTCCCCGATCTCCTCTCTTATTTATAGGTGTATTTCTTCTGGAATCTTCCTTCCCCTGCGCTCTCCGCGAACAGAATCGTAACCGTCCTTGGTCATTTTCCCACGCCTTGATCTGGCTCTTTTTGTTGGATGGGGCCTTCTGTGTGGCGTGCTTTGGGTCTACGTCTGCTTCTTTGTTTCATAAGTGGGCCGAGCCGGGACAGGAGCCCATCAAAAGGTTATGTAGGGTTATGTTGTGTTTTATTAGTCGTTACGAAGGGTTGACTTTTGTTGATGGCTTTTGTGATATTAAAAGTGTTTTTTGTGATTTTGAATGCCATAATAAAATAGTTGTATGGGTGTTTTGTGATTTTTTTGCTAATCTGTGCTAGATTTTATGAGGGTTTTTCATGGGGTCCATTCAAGATCTGTGGGGAATCTTGATATTTGTATTGAATTTGGAAAAAAATAATTAGGCTTAGCATATAGAATAATATGCCCTGGATTCTGATACTTTTGTTGATCGATAGGTCAAATTGTGCATAAATGAGCAGACCTGATAGAATTGATAAGCTCCTCAGGTTGTCCCCCTCTGAGTAGTATTGTTAGAACTACATTAATGTGTCAGTAGCAGACTGATGGGGGCCTATCGGATGCCTATAAATATGTTCTTCCTCTCATCTCTCATATAAAAAACCTAGGACTACTTGAAACTTGGCTTTCTTCTTGATCCTCATGGAAGTTATTGAGTAATCATTGATGGATGATGGTGATGAGTCTTTTTCTGTCCTTTAATTGTTTATGTTATAAAGCCGGTGGTAGGAGGGAGTAGAAGAGATTAAAAATGAAAGAAAGGATCTAGTTATTGTTGAGTGGTGTAATTGTAGTAAAGTGTTTTCGCAAAGCCTTATACTCTTCATTTTATCCCCAATTTTGATAGTCACATTAAATTGTAATCTAGTCATGATTCAAAGCTTCAATTTGAGAGCCACCCTTCGTAAGGTAAAATTATGTATGACTCTACTATCTATAAGAACCGTAATTCATTCTTCTCTTATGTAACATAGGATGGAGGGTTGTGAATCCTCTAGAATGGTGTTGACTGAGAGATCAATATTGATCAACTCTTTGTCAGTGGGGTTGTCTAGTAGGGGGGCCCCTTTTGTTCTAGTGTTTCAACGACATTTCCTTCAACTACCAGAACTAGTAACTCATGCTAAGAATGATGTCTTGACGTGTACTTAAAGAGTTAACATAAGTCATTTGAATTTTCTAGGAGCCTATCCCTCATATTCCTTTTCATTGAGGAAAGCCTAGGGGAGCCAAAAATTCAAGACTATTTGGGCACCCGAAGAGATAGTCCTAGTTTGCTGGAATTGGGCTTGGCAGCCTTGACGTTCTTGGTTCTTTCAAGGTCTAAGTGTGAGATTTTTCGCCTCTACCTTCTCTGCTATTCAAATAATCACCTTCAGCCTTATAGGTTTCATGAGAAAGAACTGGACCCACACCTCTCACCCTGATCCTTTGAGGAACATATTTTCAATCACTAATTTAAAAAAAATCTATGGTTACCATGACTATTAAATCAAATTCTTCCGAATATTCCGTCACTATCCTATTTGTTTAATCCCCCAGAAGTGCTGATAAAAAGGGCTGAACTAATTGTCGCTAAAACATTCCAATAGTTGATGGCCAAGGTCCTCCATTTAAACCAAGCTAAGGCTTTGCCTTCTAGACTCATTCCCATGGTGGTCAATTTTTGTGCTTTGGTCAGCCAATAGATAAGAAAAACACAGTTCATCTTGGAAGGGCCATCCTTTGGGGATGTCACCATTAAAGATGGGCGGCATTTCAAGTTTTCAAGAGTGGCCAATTTAGTGTGGGTGTGCCCTCTCCTTGACAGTAGGTATGACCAACCTCAAGTGGTTTCACTTTCTTCCTAGTCAACATGTGACTTCTTGTTGGGCAACGGTCTTGTACCCCTCATCAATATCTTTTTACATCTATTCAATCTTCGTGTATTCACTGATTAAAGAAATGCCTATCAAGAACGAATTAATCTTCTTTTTTTCAGAGCACCCCATTTTCTTTCTTTGATTCTTGTTCTGATTAGAGGGAAACTCAACCAGAACAAGAATAATAATAATATTCACTTATTTTTTGTTGACAGCATCCATACATATGCAATTCTTATCTTATGCTATGATCATTGATAAATTTGTAACTGATTCTTTCTTTTTCGTAATAAAAAAATGAGTATTTTATTTATATTATTATTTTTTATTATTACTGATAAAAGAAAACTTATTTTTATGAGAATGAGATCAATTCCGAAGTGCGTCATTAAATTTGAGTGACATCATGCGAAATAAACCTAACTCTGATACCAAATAATTGAACCACACTATCCTAGATGAGTCTTGAACCCCACTACCCCACTTCTTCTTGAGTGCAGATTGCAAGGGAGAATCTTTTAAAAGGATAAAAAAGGGTAACCTCCAGCATTCTCTTGGATTGCAAGGCAAACCAAAGGAACATTAAAGGGAACCAAAGGACTCTCTTGGACCCAGCTTTCACTTCAAGAGGGCTAATCTCCAGAAGGTCAACATACTACCTACAGATCTTGATTGTTTTTATAGAACATTCTAACTATATAAAATGGCCCAATAAGATTCCCCCATCCCTGCTATGTCTTCTTGTAGGCACTCGTGCTCTTCATGTAGAGAACAACCCTTGACAAAGTCTCGTTAGCATCAATAGAGGGTCTAGTTTGGTCTTCCATTTGTGTCCACTACCAAACTTGGCATCTGATATGAGATACATGCTTACTAGCATAATTTTGTCTACCTCTAATGTCTGCGTCACCTTAAATTATAGATCCAAGTCATCTATGACGTTCCTGAAGAAGACCAAGAAGAAGAAGAGGAAGGTGTGCTAAGATGTGTGTGTGTGTGAGAGAGAGAGAGAGAGAGAGAGAGGAGGGATTGTCGGGAGGTTTGAGAGGGTAGAAGGGGAGGAAGGTGAGGAAGAAGAAGAAATGCAGTCGATCGTAGGGCCCCCTCGAATCAATTTTGTGGGAGGGGGATGAAGAAGGGGATAAGCTTTTACGGTTTTCTTGGCCGAGAAAGAAGAAGAAGAAGAAGAGAAAGAAGACAAAGAAGGGGAAGAAATCGGAATAGACAAAGAAGAAAAAGAAGAAGAAGACAGAAACGAAGAAGAGGAAGAAGATGACAAAGAAGACAAAGAAAAAGAAGAAGAAAACGGAAAAGAAGTAGACAGAGAAGAAAACGAAGAGGACGTAGACAGAGAAGCAAAAGAAGAAGAAGACGAAGAAGACGTAGACAGAGAAGAAGAAGAAGAAGACAAAAAAGAAGAAGAAGAGGAAGGTGTGTTGGGTCGTGTGTGTGTGTGGAGAGAGAGAGAGAGAGAGAGAGAGAGAGAGAGAGAGAGAGAGAGAGAGAGAGAGAGAGGGAGAGAGAGAGAGAGAGAGATTGGTGAAGATTGGTGAAGAATGCAGATCTTAGGGCCTCCTCGAAGCAATTTTGTAGGAGGGGGATGAAGAAGGGTATAAGCCTTAGGGTTTTCTTGTGTGAAGAAGAAGAAGCAGAAGAAGACCGTAGGCGGGGAAGGTTACCTCGAAACCCAGCCGTATGAACTATCAGTACTGAGCGATTATCTAGCTCGAGCCTGCATAAAAACAAAACTTCTATGAGATAAGGAGCCCAAATGCGCCTTCTTCTTCCGGAAGTACATCATCTTCGATGTCTCCGGGAGCCTCCGCCGCTCCGGCTGGATCGTTCTCCAGCCTACTCCATGCCGCCGGCCGCCGCCCTCATCGCCGTCCTCCGTGTGGTCATCAGAGAAGACTTCAGCAGGGGCCTCGCAGAGCGCCTCCTCTCTCACTTCTGCAAGGTGCTGGTGGAGCTCGACGCCTTCCCGGCCGCACGGCAGCGGCGGCGGGGGAGGAGATCGCGACGTTCTGGAGAAGGTATGCGGACCGCAGGAAGGCCACCGGCGTCTGCTGGGCGGCGACGGAGGAGGAAAGATCGCAACCTGTCTTTAGCGTGCGCGCGGTCTTTTCAATCATTTTCTGAGAATCCATTCTCCAAGATCCCTTCCGTACGTGAAAAGTTATTCCCAGAATCCCGGATTAGCAGAGGGCATTTCTTACTGGAAAAAGGGCTTTTGTGAGAATACATTCTCAGAAACTACTCACGAAATGCATTCTCATCTCCAGAATCTCGGTCCCGCGCTAACAGGTCCATCGACGACGGCCGAAGTGAGGAACGTCTTTCCGTGAGTTTTCCCATCTGAAAGAATAACTAATATTCCCAGAATACATTCCTGGCACTTCATTCCGATAATCCATTTGTTAACGTGCATGTGGGTAAGTCTTTATTTGTTCTGTTTGCGTTGACTCCTAAGTCAACTTACCAGGCCGACGACGACGTGCGACGTTTGGAGGGCATTGCTCTAGTGGGTCAGGACAAAGCAAGGGACCACTAGAAGAAACTACAGATCGTCTTCTTCCTCCCTCCCTCCCCTCACTCCCTCCCTGAATCACCTCCCTACGACGCCAGCCTCCAATGGCCTCCGCAGAGGTCGTCTTCGTTGCACATTTCCAGGAAACATCGATCTTTGGCGCTTCCAATGTCCCTCTCATCAGATTCCAACGACGCCTTGGTGGTGCTACTTCTTATGCTGCTCCTCTACTCAGGGGGTCGCTCTGGGCTCGAACTCTCTTCTGCTCTTGCCTCTGGCTCTTCCTCTTTCTCAAGGATTTCGGAGCCCGGTAGAGGAGGAGGCTGTTCCCTGGGGAGAAAGACACGGTACCGGATCTCTCCCCTGGTCCATCAGCTTATCCCCGTGAGGGGGAACTGGAGCTCCGCAGGCCCGGCGGCGACGGCGGCGGTGCCGGCGGGTTGGCGGATGGAAGAGGCGGTCAAGACAGGGACATGGATCATCTGCTGAAGCCGAGGCAGCCGGGAATGGGCAATGATCCCTACTGCACCATCTCCCTGGGGGAATATGGAGCACCGGCTGTCTCCCCCATGAGGCAACGTGTGATCTCAAATGCATCGACGGGGGACGTAGAATCTAATTCTCAGGGTAATGAACGTTCCGATCCTTTAATTGAGAGTCAGCTCCTTTTTCTGTGTATCGATTTAAAGAGATCCCGTTTCCTGTGTTACGGTCGAAATCATGAGAAGATTCAAGCGGATGCTACAGGGCGGGCAAGGAAAAGTGTTTAAAATTGATCAAACCAGACAGCAAGCTCGTCAATTATTGGAGAAAATTCTTCGTGATATCTTGCCTTGCGGGCTTCTTCGTCGACCCATTGTTCTTCTTCACACTCTCTGTGAATCAGGTAAAAATAAATTTCTTCATTCATCAAAGCATTTTCGTACCTCTTCTTGCTTGATGAGTGTTTGCCCCAATGATTACATAAATAAATTCGCCGCGAACTTGCGCAAAGTTTGATGCTTTACTGGAGTTTCTGTTCTTGGCCGGTGGTGTTGTGTGATTTATGTCAGCGCGCATGTTAGGAATGAAGAGCTTGGGACACCATTCATGTCCACTCTTAATGTGGACTCATAACTTGAAGACTTTCATAATAAGTCGTCCATTTTTCATTGGCACCCTTAACTTCCAGCACCAGAACTCCTCTTTGGTTTAGGTGATCTCTAGCCTTCTAAAATTTCTTCTATAATCCAATCTCTTTTTTAGGGGAATTGCTGAATTGGGTGATGCCGTTGAATCTGTCGGGACCTGTTCCATTGTGGGTCTCTTTGTTTGGTCTAATAATAATGATAATTTGTTCAAAGGGTAGCAAGCGGATTAGAAGTCATTGTGAGGTAGTCCAAAGTTCAATTCTTACCAAAGTACATGCGAATTTTCATTTATCCATTTTTACCTTAGAATTTATTAAAATTTCTCAATTTCCTATCGTTTGAACAAAGTTCAATAAATTATAAGGTAAAAATAGGTAAATGAAAATTCACATGCACGTTGGTAAGAATTGAACTTTGGACTACTTCACGAGGACTTCTTGTCAACCAAGTTTCCTTGGTGCCAATTGGCTTGATTCTCATATAGTTAACTGTGTAATGAGTCTCTACAGCTTGATTAACCTGTTCATAAAGAGAAATAAAAAAGCTGAGATAAATTTTATTTTATAGAATTGATAAATATGGGTGTATTTTATTCAAAGAGAGTATATATGTATGAACAGGATGTCCAATGGTTTCAACACCAAAGTATTGAGCTTGAAAAGTTTTTGGTTCCCCTTAAGCCCGTTTTATAGGAAGGTCTGGCATCTTTGCTCCTGTATTTTATTGGAGCAAGGTGTCGAAAACTATACAATGATCATAAGAGGATGTAAAGTTAAAAAAAAATCTCTACTTGTTATTAACATCATAGATGCCTACTAGTTATATACAAGGGACATGAAATAAAGAAACTATCTGAAGAAATAGGAAATTGACCAGCTATCTAGACTACTTAATCCCTTTGCAAGTTGGCCATGTGTAGACACATAAGGTGTGTTTCTCTCTAATTTTTCTTCAGTGAAGTGTCTGTCAACCTCGATGTTTTCATTCACTCATTTTGTACTTATTGCGGACTTCTTGTCACAATAGAGCCTAATTGATTCATCCCACTTTATCTTCAAGTTTTTATAAGTGATCTTCAACCCAGGCAGTTCATACAAAACTTGAGCCATTCCTCAAAATTCGAATGTTGCACTTGATTGTGCTCCCATTTTCTGTTTCTTACTTCTCCATATCATGGGATTATCACAAAAAAGGTGTAATATCTAGAGTTTGATTCTTTTTTACCACTAAGCATAATGCTTTTTTCTGGTATCCTTTTGAGGTACGATAACACTTGGCGAGCTGCCTATAGATGAACCCTTCTTTGGAATGTGCATGAATCAACTAACCACATTTACTGTGTAGGTTCTATCTAGGCATGTATAGGACAGATAAATCAGCGTTCCTCCTAGACACCAATACATTTTCCTATCTACAACACATACCCCTTTACTTTTCCAAGTTTGAGATTTAAATCTATGGAATAATCACTACTTTGCATGTGGTCTTGCATATGTCTCTTACACAACAGTTACAATGTTTGACTGACTTGTAACTTCAATGGAGGAGAGTTCATCTCATTCTCTAGCATGTCCAGTGTTTCCTAAATTCATTTCATGAGATGTGCAATGACTATGATATCAATATGTAGTGTAAATCTCACATAAGCTTTAGATAGGCACAAAGTTTGAAGACAATTTATAGATATGAAGAACATTTTTTAAAATTGGTGTAGGGCTTACTTCAACATCTCAAACACCTAGTACAATGTTCAAAGAACCGTATGTGGTGCCTATTTCTCACTACTTGGACAAGAAGTGTATGTGAAAAAAACATTTGGTGAGGGAGGCATATAGTTTATAGCTGTTAAATTCATGGAGTCATCAAATATTATATTTGAGGGATTTAATCTAATCAAGGATAAAGGGAGATTGTCAGCAACTAAGATTGAAATGATCAACAATGAAAGTCGATGATCAACTAGGGTTATTAGTAATCAAGATTGAAATGATTGACAATGATGGTCAATGCTCATAAAGAATATTTGAGAACAAGACTAAAAAGACAAGAATCGATGATCTACAGTCACCACAAAGTGTGTTGTAGAGTAGGGAGTGTTCCATCAACAAAACTTAGGATGCTCTCTCACATCTAGTGGTTGTAAAGTTTTAATATGTTGTAGAGTTGGGACACATATCCCAAAGGAGGGTGGAGAGATTAGTGAAATAAGGTCTTTTGGGATCATTTGATTGCATAGATCTCGATATCTTTGTTAATTGTATCAAGACAAAAATGACTAACACATTCAAGAAAAATGTCATAAAATGTGGGGCAATATTAGATTTGATTCATACATATATCTATGGACCTTTCCATCCATGTTTTATAGGTTAGAAGTATTTCATATCCTTTATTGATGACGACTTAAGGTTTATGTATCTTTACCTCATACATGATAAATCTAAAGTCTTTGACATATTCAAGGATTTTAAGAAAGAGGTAGAGAAACAATTAAAAAAACTTATAGAGATAGTCAACTCAAATAGAGGTAGTGAATACTATGACATACACACTAAGAAATGACAAATGTTAGAACCATTTGCGTTGTTTCTTAAGGAATATGATATAATACTTAAATACACAATGTCAAGTAAGCCTAACATGAATGGGGTTGTAGAAAGATGAAATAGAACGTTTAAAAAAATAGTCAAAGCTATGATAAGTTATTCTTCTCTACTAACCTCAATATGGAGTGAAGCTTTAAAGACAACTATGTATATTCTAAATAGGTTTCCAACAAAGTCCCTAAAGAAAACTCCTTAAGAGTTATGGACTAATAAGAAACCTTTTTTATGTTACATACATAAATGGGGTTGTCTAGCTGAAGTTAAACTTTACAATTCACATGAAAAATATCTAAATTCAAGGACAATCAATAATTATTTCATTAGCTATCTAGAGAGGTCAAGATGATATAAAATCCCACACATATCACAAGAGTCGTTGAAACTAATAGACCTATCTTTTTAAAAGATGGTTGTGTTAGTGGGAGTATCCTTAGGGATTTCATTTTTGAGGAGTCTCAAGAAGATATTATTGTACCTCAACAAATTTTTGGTGTGGACAATAATATTTATCTTATTCAAAAGACCAAGGTTTATTTGTGATATGTTGTTCTAACTTTAGATAACAATGAAGAGGTAAATATATTTACTCAAGAATTATTACAAGATACAAGAGAAGCAAGAAAAAGGAAAAACTGACCTAACCCTTCTCAGGGCAATATGCTAGTATTTATATTGGCATCTAACAACCTTTCTTGTATTTATAGAAAGGTTAATAACAAAACCATGAAAAGAAAAATACATCTAATAATACAATAGAAAAGGAAAAAATAAAAGGAAAGCTTGATATGGAAGACTTGTTCTATGTAATAAAGAACAATCACATGAATAATTATCTAAGTCTACAATAGATTCATCAATTCAAGATCTACATCAGGATCAAGAGGCAAATCTAAAAAGATCAAGTAGATAAAGAAAATCAGTTATTTCATCTGACTATGTGATATATCTCTCAAGTGAAGACATGAGTCAAAGGGTAAATGATCTCGTTATGTTTTCATAAGTCATGAATTATGTGAACTCTAATCAATGATTACAAGTTATAAAAGAAAAGCTTGTATTCATAGATTACAATTAAGTATGAGACATTGTAGACTTATGTGTGAGAAAGAAGTATGTTAGTTTTAAATGTGTCTATAAGACCAAATTAAATCCTGATGACATGGTTGAATGATATAAAGTTAGACTTGTAGCAAAAGGTTTTATTCATTAAGAAGGTATTGACTATTATAAGACTTATGATCCTATTTCCTCTAAGGATTCATTGAAAATAGTCATGACCTTAGTAGCTCATTTGATTTAGAGCTACATCAAATGAACGTGAAAATGACTTTTCTAACTAAAGGAAAAAGTGTATAAATAGTGTCTCAAGGATTTGAGATTAAAGATAAAAAATATATGGTTTGCAAGTTAAATAAATTTATCTATGAACTCAAACAAGTTTTTAGGCAATCGTACTTGAAATTCAATGAAGTTATCATATCTTTCAAGTTTAAGGAAAATATTATTGATCAATGTATATACCTAAAGGAAAGTGAGAGTGAATAGATATTACTTCTGTTGTACATATATGATATTTTATTTGTTAGTTCAAACCTTAGTTTATTAAAGGGGACCCAAGGATTTTCTATCAAATAATTTTAATATGAAGGACATGGGTGGAGCTAATTACATAATTGGTATAGAGATTTATTGGAATAGATCTTCGAGCATGCTTAGACTGTCTCAAAGCTCTTACAAATAAAATGTATTGAAATAATTTTTGATAAAAAATTACTCTCCTAGTAAAGCACCTATTGTTAAAGGTGATAAATTACGGAATTTATAATGACCTCTTTTAGATATAGAGAGGATTGTAATGAAGGAAAAATAATACGTTGTTATGGTTGGGTCTCTCAACTATGCACAAATATGTATCCATCTAGATTTATCATTTGTCACTAGATATCTTGAAAGATATCAAAATGACCTTAGCCTAATGCACAAGCAAGGTACAAAGAAGGTTTTGTGATATCTTTAAAGAACTAAAGATCTAATATTCACATATAGATGAACAGATCAACTAGAGGTCATTAGATACTCTAACTCAGACTTCACTAGATGTTTGAACACACGAAGATCAATTTTGGGTTATATGTTCTTACTTGCTAGAAGAGTTGTCTCATGGTCCAATATCAAATAGAAGACAATTGCAGCATCCACAATGAAAGTTAAGTATATAACTTATTTCATGCATCTTCGCAAGTTATATAAATAAAGCACTTCATCGTATAGTTAAGAGTTGTGAACTCTATACATAAACCCATAAAGATATATTGTGATAATGAAGCTGTTATCAAATTTTCCAATAATAACAAGATCTCAAGTGCTTGTAAGCACATAGAGATTCGATTCTTGGCTGTAAAGGAGAGAATCAGAGATCAATTGATGTCAATTGATCATATTGGGACTACCTATATGTTAGCTGATCTTCTTACGAAGGCACTTCCACTTGATACCTATAGTAGACATGTTTGTAAGATGGGGTTGATCAGTTCTCTTGAAGATATGACATGTATCTAAATACTAATGTAATATGTGATATCACGCATGTAATCTCTTGATACTAGTTCATTATAAACTATTATTTATCATTGGATAAATAGGAATGACACTTTGTTTATCTTGTCATGACATGTTGAGTGCATTTATATAGGTTATTTAATTACCACATAAGGTAATATTGATCATGAGTATCTTAGTACATGGAAGAGACATACATCTTAAATGTTGTATTATTGTCATGACTAGTGCTTTGAAAGGTATTATGATCAAAATGATGATATGGCATTAATGTCATGGTCACTCCACATGATTATCCATTATAAAAGAAATTAAATAAAGTCAAGTGAGAGATTGTTGAAGTCAAACTCCATTAAGATGACTTTTCTAATCAAATTAGATATTAATATAATTATAAATAATTCATGATATTAGAGTTTACCAGGGACAAAATCATAATACAATTATAGAGTGTATTATATAAAGGCATGTCCTAGGTTTCAACACGACAGAATAATACAATTCATACAAAGATACTCCATCCATAAGAGAGAGGTTCTTATTGTGGGGTTCGAATAGAAAAAAAGAAGAAAAAGATCATAACACGTTCATCATTTTTTGCATTGATGGTGAATACAAGTATGCCAAATTACATCAAGTGATATTAGAGTAAGGTTTTATCTTTTCTGCTCTGAAAAATCTTTAGATTCAAGGACAATCAATGGCTACTTCATTGACTATCCAGAGAGGTCAAAAAGATATAGATTCTATTGTCTCACACATATCACAAGAGTCATTGAAACTAATAGAACTATGTTTTTAGAGGATGGTTGTGTCAGTGGGAGTATCTTTAGGTATTTCGTTTTCAAGGAGTCTCAAAAAGATATTATTATGCTTACTCAAGAACAACCACATGAACAATTATTTGAGCCTACGGTAGATCTATTTATTCAAGATCTACATCAAGATCAAGTGAAAAATCTAAGAAGAGCAAGTAGTCAAAGAAAAAGAAAAAGAGGCATAAACCTGGTATCCATGTGATAGCACCCATTGTTGCCTGTGATTCTGTCATTGATAAGATCCTCCTAATTGTATGAACAAAGTGGTCCTTGACTAGGCTGTGACAGAAGTCAGGAGGCAAACCCTAGATTCTGAAGCATGTTACTTCAAACTTGTTTCTGGCACCATGTCAAAAACTATACAATGACGCAAACCCCAAGAAGATATATAACAGAAAAAAATCTCTGCTTATTATTCACATCATAGATGCATGCTGATTATATACAAGTATATGAGCCACGAAATAAAGAAACTGATTAAGCTCTAACTTCCAAATTGAAATCGGGGTTTATTGAATATAGAAAGAGCAATAACAAGGACAAGTATGAAATAGAAAGATAGAGGAAGAGATAGATCAGAGGGAATCAGATACAATTGCCTTAGATCTAGCATAACAGAAGGCTTCTGCCTGATTACTTAGTAACTCGAATCAATTTCACCAATGGTGTCCTCCTTTCTCCTTCTTTCCTTTATTTATACCCCTCTTTATTCTAAGGTAGCCCCCTGCATCTTCTTTAGGTAGTTCCTATTATTCCGTTAGTTTATTAGGAGCTCTCCATAATCTTGCCTTCAATTATTCTCCAGCTGGACTAGGGTCTTCCTCGTTATAATATATGTGCATGGAGGGTTATCAGGTACTATCTAACAAAATAGGAAACTGGCCATCTAGGAGCCAGACTCCTATCTATAAGTTCTTTCCCACATAAGGCCCTAATATCATTATCTTATATTAGTTTTTTAGTACATTTTTTCTATTTTTTCATACCCATGCTGATCAGGTGTGCTCTCTTATCCTTCTAATTTTGGGTATAACCAGGCAATTTCTTTCTTTTTATGTGAAAATTGATCCAGTAACTTTAAGAGCCCTCGTAGTCTGATATGTCATGCTTAATCTTTTGATGTGCTTGTATTGAGTATCACTGATTTTGAGAGTCCACTTATTCCTATTATGTGCTTCTTCAACATAATTTGGAATGACGTTCCTTTCCTGTTTTCCGGATTTCTGATTTCCTCTCTATCTACTATGAAATGATGATGTCGTTGTACTTAGCTCAATGCCTATGATTATCAATTATTCTTCTGGTTGATGATTTAACACTTCTCTGTGTTCTCTTCCGCAGTTTCTCTGGGATATTACCTTCCTTTCTGATCTTTACTTTGTATTTCAACAGGATTATAAGTGCATTTTCTTCAATCGAACTTTTGCAATCAAAATTACAATTTTTAGAAGTGTGATAGACTTTGTCTACCTGCTACACATTCTTAATCCGGTAAGCTGAGGCACTTTTCACACATAGTCGGTTTCTGATTTTTTCTGACTTATTATCTACTCTAGACATTTTTTCAATCCTTTATCTGGAAGTCAATGCATTTCATGTTGTAGTCTTTATCATCAGACCAGAAAGTTGTTGAGGGAATCCATAAAAGTAATTCAACAGGCTCCAGAAATAATTCTCGAGGGACCCTATGATAATTTAGAAGTCCAAACTTTGAAGTTTTATTTTAATATGCAGTTGGTGATGCATGTTTAAATTTGATAGTCATTCGCTTTTATTTTTATTCACTTCAGAAAATGGTATCCTCCTGATGTAATTTTTTTTCTCTGGAACTTGGTTGATATCAAGAATAGAGTTTGTTTTCATCTGCGATATGTGGTCAGTGAACTTCTATGAACTTTCGTCCAAAAAATTTCCATTAGCATGTTGGTAAAAAGGACCTCATTCCTGTTCTAAAGTTGTAGCTCAAATGACAAAAAAGTTCAAAAGATAATGGCCTTTCTGATTAATTATTTTATTTAATAAGTTTTGATGTTGTACTCAGCACACTAACTGTTGTAACTAAAGTTCTTCATGAGCCTATGACTGATGTATCTCTGAAACGTTGGTTGCAGTTCAGGCTGAAAGATCTAGTTGATAAATGGAGAGTTAAACATAAGGACTTCGATGTTCGAAAGAAGATAGCTTATAATAGCTCTCTTTGTTTCCACTTCTTCCTTAATCTTTTGGTTTTGCCACCAGTTCCCCAGGTATAATTTTCGTCCTCAATTATCTAAAAACATATTTATAATGGTTTTTTTTATTTCGGTCACATTTTTTTGGTTGTTTTTTGGATTTACTTGTAATTTATCCACTAGGTCTTATCTAATGGTTCCTCTAAGCATTAGTTTCTTTCTGTTTTTCCATGAGGCAAAGAAGTTGAAGCTTTTTTTTTTCCTGCTTTAGAAAAAAATTTATGTCCAGAGGTTATATGGGCAGATTTTAAAACATCTTCCTAGGATAGAATTTATAGTGTGATACTGTCAATTTTAGAAGGTCATGATTACACTTTCTTCTTGCGGTTTTTTTTTGTGAAGTTACGCATAAGTATGCATTTCTAAGCATCTTACTTCAATTGAATTTTCATAAACGATAGATTTAAGATTTTAACTGTATTTTCTCTTTTTCTCCTTTGAGTTTCCATGTGCTCAGTTTTAGTATGCATGCAAATATCTTCCTATTGTTGACTATTATAACGATTAGATGTTGATTTTATTATTCTTTTCTTGTAAGTGAATCCTCATTATTTCTATCTCTACCTTAATTCAGTAGATAAATGTAAAATAAAATAATATTTTTTTAATAATCCTAGAGGTAGACTGGTGTGGTGGGAGGAGAGAGGGAGGTAAGGAGGGAGAAGGGAATCTAGAACTAGACCTGTCCTGGATGCTCCAGTTGCTCTAGTCTTGGCTATAAATTTAGTTGTTCCATACAGATCCAGATGGAGATGCTGGAGGAGGGGAAACCTAGGAAGGAAGGTAGCACAAAAAGATTTAAGGTGGAGAATGCATCGCCACAGGATGGGTGGAGTAGTAGAGAGATAAAGAAGTTACAGTGGAGCAAGTAGAAAAATGTCTCGGTACATTTTGAGGAAGAATTGAAAAAAGTGCTCTTTTTTCTTCATGAAGGTCATTGTATTCATACCAGCGTACTCGGGAGACAAAGAGGCTAATTTAGCCAAAAAGCTGTTGGTTGGTGCAATTCTTATTCAAAATGTACCGAGGATGATGAAACTTTATCATTTTTCTGCTGGACGGTCTTCAAGTAAATTCATCTTTGAATCTGTTTGGTCAAGTTTTGCTGTCAATCTTCTAATGTATGTATTAGGTGGACATGTTGCGGGTTCGGTCTGGTACCTCTTTGGCTTCCAGGTATGTAACAATGATATAGCTACTTGTAGCTGCTTTTATGGATATTCGTACTGTTATTTCCCTTAGAACATTCTTTTGTTTATGAACTTTGTTTTTCTTCAAATTTATGACTATGAATGGTTGGCTTTACAAGTGTTAAGTCTGTGACTTTGGCATGGACCTGAGGATATTATTGAAGACTGATTTAGAATTAGTTGTAGTTGAACTCCTGAAAATTATCTAGGCTGTGTATGATCTGTACTTGTTCATGAAAGGACTGTTGTTCTTCATGCCAAATCCTGTTTATTTATTATGTAAAGATTCTTCTTTGGATTTTAGATTGTAAAACGTGGACTTGTCTGGACTCTTGTCTGTATACTTGAATTGAGATTATCTGCACTTAAATCCTATTTCGATTGAGTTGGTGCTTTGGAAGTTTGCATAAAGAGAAAGGATCAGAAAGGTTCACTTACTGACTGTATCAAAGATGCAGTGGTAGTCTTGCTAGACGATGGTTTAAAAGGAACTCTTCCGGGATTGGTTTGTCTAGTTGCAGAAATGGTTTTGAATCTTGTGATAGGTCATTGCATGATGAAGGGAAGTCCTCCAGAATAATAGAAGTATGAGAATGGTTAGTGCTATATCTATGTGTGAAGAACTATTTGGCCAAGTTATAGTCTACCACGCCATATATGATAATTCTCGTCAAAGGTATAATTCTGCATTTTGGTTCATAGCTACCAAAATAGAAAATCACTAATAAAAGAGGAGAAGAATTTTTGTTGAGAAACATGTTTGGGGAAGGAACTGACTTAGTATCCGTGCATTTCTTCTATAGTATGGTAATGGAATTTGCCTTCATTCTGTCTCCCAGAAGAGTCGGGCAATCCAAGTCTAGATTTAAGACGAGCTGGGTCAAGATAAATAGGAGAGGATATGAGGCAGATCTAGGGCTCAATTGGGTCATGCGACCATTGATGAGTGTATTAAATGTCCCAAGAAAATGATGATGATGCTGGTATTTAGTGCAACATTGATAGAACACAGAAGTAGCTAGTTCTTGCACATCCATCTTGTGCATTTTAATTAGCACCCCCAGTTTTTTGCACAGTTTTGTTTTGCACAAAAATACATATGCACGTCATTAAGTCATAGTTCCTCATAAGTATCTGAGATTCTTTGTATACGTATGGGGTCACTTATGCTTTATAACCACACTATTCCTGGAGCATACTACTCATCTAAAATTTTCCTTTTTCTTCTGACCTGCAGCGGGTAAATGACTGTTTACGACATGCCTGCTCTACTTCTAAAATAACAAATTGTAGTGTGTTCTTGGATTGTGGACGTGGGGAAAATTTTAATATTTTTACTCAATATCCTGACTGGGAAAGCTGGAAAAAAAATGACAATCCTTCATCATGTTTGTCTGAGGGTGGTACTTTCAAGTATGGCATTTATAAGCATGCTCCTGGGATCGCAAAACAACGTAAATTATTCAAACGATACATTTTTTCATTATTTTGGGGATTCCAGGTACTCGTTTACCCTCTCATTTGCCACTGTATACGATTTCTTTTATCTTTCACTCTGTGAGTTATTATCCATATTATGTTTAAGAAGGGTGTCCCGTGAAATATGGGATAGATTGGAAATTTAACATTTACTGTGTTCAGTAGCTATTTTTTTCCTTGCAATATTTTTTTCCTCTTTTTATATTTTTGGGCATAAATGTATCCTACACTTAAGATCCAAAAATATATATTATGGTGTTGCTCTCTTTTTGTACAGATTCGCTTTTCTTAGCTTGTTTATTGTCAAGTGTATGTAAGGGGGCTCCGAAATCCACCAGGGGCAGAGCATTACACTTCATTCAAGTTCTTCTGTTCTCTCCTAGTCCTCTCTCGCCTCATATTGTCAGTGAATATATAAGATGGTGACGAGGATAGTGAAGAGTGATATTCTAACCATATAACAGAAGTTGAAATAGTGCCAGAAGTTACTAAACTGTCGCAATAGAAGTTGAAGTACCATAGTGGTGATTTTGGAAGGAGCACCTTTTTACTCTAATCCTGTCTCTGTAACATATACCAGTTATAATGCGGTCATTGGCGTGTACATTGATGGATGTTGAAAAAAATGTTGTCAATGGTAGGTAAATATGGGCCTCAATTCCCGACTCTCTCGAGCTTTGCCCTGTTCATTAATTCGGGAGCACTCTCTCTCTTGTCAAAACAATGTGAGCATAAGAAGTGGAGTGCAAGTTTTGAAGGCCATATTTGACAGAGTGATCAAATAATTCCTTTTATAGGCTGCCATCCGTTCAATTTTTTGCTCCCATCACCTGTCACGTACCATTGACTGACTGAGTTAGTTGGGTGTGAGACTGATGTGATGGGCATTCATCTATTTTGATCCGCTTTGAGAATTTTGGGACTAGATTTCTATTCCTGGCTGGAATTTTGGAGCTTTGCACAGACACAAATTATTTATAATGAGCCTTCACGACTT
This sequence comes from Spirodela polyrhiza, assembly GCA_024713555.1. NCBI lineage: Eukaryota > Viridiplantae > Streptophyta > Magnoliopsida > Alismatales > Araceae > Spirodela > Spirodela polyrhiza. The sequence goes on along the minus strand of CM046538.1, from coordinate 1,227,662 downwards.
CATCAGTGGAGGAAAACTCGTGCTTTTTGAGTGGTGTCATTCATTTGAGGAGAGGGGACACATGTTATTGGTGTTTGTCCTCAGGTAGCCTGATAAATTTTAATCTATTTTTATTGGAATACTGAAACGCTTATTTGACACATCGAGAAGTTATTCTCTAACTACCAAGCTAAAGAAATAGCATATAAATTTTAAAACGATTTAATAGAGGATTTCGTAGAGGAGCTTGTGCACCTGTAAAACCTTTTAATGTCTTTCTTAACTAATATTAAATAGTGATTAATTTAACTATAAAATATAAATATATAGAAATATGATATTGCATTAGTAATCAGGTCAGTATGCTTTTCTGGAAGCTGTTGGAAAATATTAAGCTCAAGTACCTGGTTCACTGGGCCTTTATCTGAAAGGGCTTCTGTTCAGTATCTTCTCGTTTACAAGATTATCCACATAAGTACATTTCATCGTTCTAGATGTCAGTCTTGACAAGGTTTAGGCCTGCTTATCTTAATCCTGACCCTCAATTTTTTTCTTCAGTATTTATTAATACCTGATGTAGCCACTTGCTCACATTATTGTTTGATGCTTTACTGCAGCAAATCAGTTCCCTCGCTGGAAACCAAGATCCTAGCTTTTCTCTCTGGGATATCTTGTTTCTAATGGCCATCATCATGCTTGGACTACTGCTTTTTGCCATACTTATCGGAAATGTGCAGCAATTCCTCCGATCACTTCGAAGGAGGTGAACAAATGATCTGTTTTAGCCTTCTATCCTACAACTTATCTGCAAACAAATTTGTCTATGTTTGAATATTTTTCAACAATGTCGAACATGAATTCTGACAACAAGTCACTGTTTCTTTCAACTCTCAGATTTCTTCTAATCAGACGATCAATTATTATGTTTTTAATGCGACAACTCCTTTAGTTTTTCAATGATTTGGGATAAATTTCTTCTATTTTGAGAAAAAACCAGCTTTCTGCGAGCCATCGAAGTGCAATGGTCGTTGTCTATATTTTTTTGGCATAAGATGCTTTGATTCTTAGTATTACCTATGATCCGGAAGTTGTTACTCTCTCCATTGCCCAGAATTATATGGCTGGTCCCACGAGAGAACCCCCCCGGTGATGAACCTGATAGGCCACTGGGGGCTAACAATGTGGCCCTACAGAGAGACAGTCAGCGGTAACCACCCAAAGACCATTGGCAGTCTCTGTGGGGGTCATCAGCTGGCCACCATGGTGGCTCCCAAAGAACTTAAATCAGCCACACGCTATCAGGCCGTTATTGGCCTGTAAGGGTTGGTGTGAGGTGGTCAGAAGGGTATCCTACCACCAGTTTCCACCTGGAATTGGCACCTAATCGGTATCCTCCTCTATAACGAAAAATAAAGCCTAAACGTCCCAAGATCCCTATGAATAGAAAGGGGACTTTATTCAGTGAAGGACAGAAAATATAGAAAATTCTCTGGAAGTTTTGGAATATATGAGAGCTGAAGTCTTTAGAATCGTCCATGTAGGTAATGGAGAGAAGACCACATCCAGACTTGTAAAACTAGGTGCCGGCCTTGGCTAGTTTATTTTTTCCTTATCCAGGTGTAGCATTATTTGGACCTAGAATCATGTTAAGGCAATAATTCTAATTATGATTTTATTCATCCCTTTATTTGTGCATTGTTTATCCATTCTCATGAGTGAATATCCTGGTAGAATTTAGTTTCCAGAATTCTCCATTTCTCTGAGATTTGAGCGACTCAGCCAAGCCCTGGATCATGAAATAAATACCTTGAGACAGGCACACTTTGGTCACTTTCTGTAGCTGGTTTGTTTCTTGTATCGTGCAATGAACAGTCGATGATTTGCATTTGATTACTGCGACATTACTTTGGGATAATTTTCTGTCAAGTGACAATTGTATATGACTGACAACGTAATTTGTTTGTTGTAGGAGACGAGAGATGCGACTAAGACGGCGTGATGTTAAAAAATTAATGTCCCGTCTCCAGTTGCCTAAAAATTTGAAGAGGTACACCGCAACAAGCGCTATTGTCTTAAAATTCACCCATGATTCTCTATTTTCTTGCTCGTGAAAACAGTAAGATCTTAGTTTGACTGTTGATTCTGTGCCTAAATTTCTATGCCATTTGTGAATGATAAGGTACATAACTAACTTCGTTTCATAGAACAGCCATGGAAGAGGAGGCTGTGGCTATGAAGTGTGAAGGCTGTCTGGTTCTTAATGCATAAATAATAAAGAAACTGTGAAGTGAACTTTATTTTTTTCTTGACTGTTTCCTATATGTGCTCTGTAAGAACCAGTTGTATATCTTGTATGATAGTGAAGTGAACTCTTTAAAGCACAAATAATAGTTAGACTTGAGCTACCCTTGGGTTTTCTCTTTACTTTGTGGTCTGTATTGTTCATTGTTCTTCTTACTTGACTGTTTACATAGCAGTGACATGCCGCCCTAAAAAATATATATTTTTATGCACTTTGTTTAGATCTCAGTCATGCAGGGAATTTATGCATCCTTCTTTTGTTTTTTTTTTTAATAACCCGTTCTCATTTGACTGCATGACAATATAGTAAAGTAAAGGAAGCTGAGGAAAAACGTTGGGTTACCAATTTTGCTGTACATGACGAGGAGCTCCTGAAGAGTTTGCCAGAGAATCTGCAGTGGGAAATTCGACCCTATCTTTTTGAATTTCCAGAGAAAGTAAGCTCCAATGAGAATGATTTATTTAGTTCATTAGCATTTGGATACCTCCTTGTGCATTCCCTTTTTGGGAAAGCGGTTGGGTTTATGAGAGCCGAGCTATATCAGCGGCGTCTCTGCACCCACTTTAGGAAACATGAAGAATCATCAACCAAAACTAGAATACACCATTTCAGCAAGCTGAAAATGTGTATCTCTTCATCATGTTATAAAAAACACCAGTTACATGATGTTCCTTGTAAACTCCTGTTTTTTTACTTTCTATTTTTTTTTCTTGATCGAGGAACTAATTTCACCTGGCTTGCAGGTTAAGATATTTAGCCTAATGGATAGACCCATGCTTTATGCTTTTCGTCGGATATTGAGACATAAATCATACACGGCCGAGAGCTATGTTCAAAACAAAGGTGGGCCAATCGACAAGATGGTGTTTATAGTAAAAGGAGAATTGGTGAGCATTGGGGCTGACCGAAATCCATCCCTTCTGCATGAGGGTGATGTCTGTGGTGAAGAACTCCTCGCTTGGTATCTTGAAAACGCCTCTTTAAAAGGTGGGTTTTATAATCTGGACTTCCCTCATCGCATCCATGGAGCTTGTAATTGGTTCTCCATCATCAGAATCTTCTCCCTAGTGTAATCAAACTCTATATGTTCTCTTCCTCTTATCGATGAATGTAGTAATCTCTTCACGCAATTGCTTATTTACAATGTTTTAAAAATTGGTGTCCCAATCTTGGCTTTCTTCATCACATTCTTGGATGATATGATATACTGGTGCCCATGTGAAATTACAGTGGTGACTGCCTCTCTATTTCCATAGTCTTCCTCATGTAAATTTCCTTAATAAACAAAATCTGTTATTTTTCTCTAAGTTGATTAATTTGTTTGAATGATTGCTTCTTCCTTTTTTCCCAGATGGGGAGAACATCCAAGGCCCCACGCAGAGACTACTCTCGAACAGGGACGTCAAGTGCACCACCAATGTCGAAGCCTTCGTACTTCAATACTCCGATCGGGTGGATCTCAACATAAACGTTAAAGACTTCTTGCAGAAGCAACGTGTTCAAGAAGTCATCAGGAGGTTCAAACCCTATCTCTTCTCCTTCATATATGAACTCTTCATACAAAATCATATTCTTCTTTAGTAGCATTGAAAGACTAAATCTGCAACATTGAATGGTTTGGTGGATGATCTGTGCCAGACCCTTTGACTATGTGAGCTTGCACATTGTCAGCCTATGCTTCTTCAATGGTCCTGCCATTTAATTTTTTTTCTAGACTAGAATTTAATGGGTTATCTCTTCTCAGTAGTTTTCCATTTTCGCTAATAGATGACCGTAATCCATCGACCACCAACACTTGGGGATCTCACAACTTGCCTACTCATCTTGTGGCGATAAAAGACCTGCTACTGTGTAAATTTTGCACATATATATCATGTTTATTTATAATTATATATCTCTAGGCTAGGTGGGCCAGTGATGGAGTGCTCCTAAGACCGTTATTTTTTAACACACCAGTGACGAAAGGGACCTCCCCCCCTCTCGCTCTCTCTCTCTCTCTCTCTCTCTCTCTCTCTCTCTCTCTCTCTCTCTCTCTCTCTCTCTCTCCATCTCTATCTCCATCTCCATTTATGTACCTCTAGGTGGTTTTTGTTTGAAGGTTCCAAGAGGGTGATCGTGATCATAAAGTTCTGGTTTCCCAATTGTTATAGCTGTCGAAGAAGAAGAGGTTCATAAGTGCATAATGATACCCATATGAAGGGCAATTGATGATATTTCCTTTCAAATTGTGTAATGCTATCATGATCACGAGCATCATCATCATTTACTTATGCTAGTCTTACATTTGACTTGCTAAATTGCACCGTCATCTAATTATGCTAGTCTTGCCTTTAACTTCCTATGTTCCACCACTTCCACCATCAACATATATGATTCAACGTATTGGGGGACCAAAGCAGCATGATACGTCAAGGTGGTTTGGAGGTACCTTAGGTGGCAGCACATGCACAAACTCAAGACCCTCAACCAAGGTGGGCATCTTTGCAGATGTTACTTCCTCCTCGACACTGAGAGAGGGTTCATTCCCAAAACTACGCTCATCCAAAGGTCATGGATGGTCATGTTATGTTTTATTAGTCATTACAAAGAGTTGACTTTTGTTGATGGCTTTTGTGATTTTTTAAAGGTGTATTTTCTGTGATTTGAATGCCACTATAAAGTACTTTTATGGGTGTTTTGTGATTCTTTTTGGTTAATCTGCGCTAGATTTTTTGTGGGTTATTTGTGTGATCCTTCATGCTCTTCAAGGAATCTTGATATTTGTATTGAATTTGGAAAAAAATCAGTTAGGCTTAGCGTCTAGAATAGTCTGCCCCATTAACAACATGGGATTCTCATATCTTCGATTGATTGATAGGTCTAATTATGCATAAATGGCCTGACATGATAGAACCAATAAACTCCTTAGGTTGTCCCCTCTCTGAGTAGTATTGTGTGGAATATGTTGATGTGTGGGGTAGCAGACCATTGGGTCCATCAGATGCTTATAATATGTTCTTCCTCCCATTTCCTATAAAAAACCTAGGACCACTTAAAACCCAACTTCCTTCTCATGAAAGTATTGGAGTAATCAGAGTTGGCAGCATCTCATTGATGAATGATGGCAAAGAGTATTTTCTTTGATTTTTGGTGTCATAGATCCAGTGGTATGAGGGAGTAGAAGAGCCTAATGGAGACTAAGACCTAGAAGGGTCAAGTGTTGAGCCTCATATTAGAATGAAAATGAGAGAGTAGAAAACACATAGTCCATTTCGATCTAATTTGAGGCTGTGGCCTTTTAGATCAACACATTGGAGTTGTTCTAAATTATATAACTGCTTTCTCATGGAATGAAGAAATGCTTCAAGAGTAATTTTGACGATGAGTGGTCTAAGGACTATGGCTCTTTATTTATAGGCAATAGTTGGTTTGTCTTTTGTTGTTAGTTTTCTAATTTTATCCATCATAAAATTGAAATAAAAACTAGTATCTACACATTTAATATCATACTTACGTGAGGTGTTATAACCTCTTATTAATCTTTAATGAACCACTTTAGTAAGAGTTTCTTAATGATAGTCTCATAATACATATTATATATGCATGTCACGAGATACATCGAAGTAGGAAAGAGAAAAACTGACCTAACCCTACTTAGGGCTGTATCCTAGTATTTATATTGGCGTCTAACAATCTTTCTAGTATTTATGGAAAGGTTTAATAATAGAAACACAAAAAAAGGGAAATACATCTAATAATAGGACAGAAAGAGAAAATAAAAATAAAAGCCTAATATAGAAGACTTGTTTTGCATAACACTCCCTCTCAAGCTAGTGCATGGATATTATTTATGTTTAGCTTGCTCCTTTGTTTGTAGAACTCTATTGCAGAAATACTTTTAGTTAATATATCAGCCAATTGATTTGTAGATGAGACATATTATGTACAAAACATCTATGATTTGAGTTTCTATTTAATAAAATGTTCATCTACATCAATGTCTTTGGTCTTGTTATGTTGAATACGGTCATGTGCAACACTTATTACAGATTGATTGTTACAGAATATGGTAATTGAACCTTCCATTGACATTTGTAAGTCATTTAGTATATTCTTTATCCAAATGCCTTCACAAATCCCAAGAGCCATGGCCCTAAATTTCACTTGGCACTTGATCAAATCACAACTCTCTATTTTTGGCTTCGTCAATGACCAAATTTCCTCCAATGAGACAACAATACCTAGTAGTAGAGTGTCTATCATCAACTAAATTAGCATAATCAGTATCAGTATAGATGCCTATTGTAAGAGAATCTCCCCTTTAAGCATGATTCCCATGTCAATTGTTTCTTTAAGATAGGCTAGGACTTGTTGAGCAACTTGATGATGCACCTCCCCAGGGTCATACATATATTAGCTTAGCACTCCAACTAAATAAGCAATATTTGGTCTAGTATGGGATAGTAAATTAATTTTCCCACTAGCCATTGATAAGACCCCTTGTCTACTTAATCACTCTCCTTTAAAGTCTCAATATAATATTTTACTTCAATTGGTGTACTCGTTGGTTTACAGCTACTTATACATGTATATTAGAGTAAATCTACAATATATTTTCTTTGAGGTAGGAATAAATTTTCACAATAGTAGGCTACCTCAATTCCTAAGAAGTATTTTAGTTGTCCCAACACTTTGATATCAAAAACAATTATCAATTGTTTTTGAAGAGAAGTGATTTCTTACATATCATCTCTAGTGACAATCATGTCATCAACATATACTAATAAGATTGTCATTTTTCTTGAACTCGATCATTTATAAAATAAGGTATGATCTCCATTTGCTTGCTTGAACCTTAAGGCTTTCATTGTTTTGGTTAAGTAGCCAAACTAGGCACTTGATGACTATTTTAAGCCATATAATGTCTTATTAAGTGTACATACTTTTAGAGTATCACTTGGTCTTTGTACCCTAATGGAAGATCTATATATATTTTTTTAAGATTTCTCTATGCAAGAATATATTTTTCATATCAAATTGTAACAAAGACCATCCATAATACATACCCAATGAAATTAATATCCGAATTGTTGCCATCTTCACAATTGGAGCGAAGGTCTCCACATAATCAGTACCATAACATTGAGTGAAGCCTTTTGCCACCAATTGAGCTTTAAAACACTCAACAATTCCATCAAATTAATACTTAATGGTATATATCCATATGCAACCTATGGTTTTCTTCCCTTTAAGAAGCAACATAAGTTCCTAAGTTTGATTCTTCTATAGAGCTAACATATCCTCATCCATTGCCTTTTTCCATAGGGGGCTTCTTAAAGCTTTATCAATATTTTGAGGGGTATCATGTTTATCAATAGCTAACAGAAATGACTTATATTGTGGAGATAAGCAATGATATGATACATAATTGTATGCCTTTTTCTTTGTACATTCTCTAATTCATTTGCGACATAATACAATAGATTTCATCTCTTGAGTAATAGAAAGATTCTATTGATCCTGTTTATGGGCATTTGTTACATTAAGCTGATCATATTCATATTATTGATCAATCAATGATTTGTCACATCAATAATAGAATCATGGGCATCTACTACATTAGGTAGAGCCTATTCATGGGCATCTACTACATCAAACAAATCCTATTCATGGATTTCATAGGCATTTGTTACATCAAGCAAATCTTATTAATGGTTCCCTCTAATTATCTTTGACTTTATTTGATAATAATTTGACCAAATTGATTTAGAGGTGGAGGTACTGATATCATTATAGGAGCTTCATTCTCCTTAAGAATCTCAATGTGTAAATCATGTTCTTTTTGGAACAAGAATATCACAACTAGATTCTTGAGTTGTTGTCTACTAAAAATACATGCTACTTTCATCAAATGTGACATTACTTGTCACAATAATTTTTTCAGATCTTGGGTCATAAAATTTATATCTTTTTTGTGTATTGAAATAGCCCACAAATATGGCCTTTATGGCTCTATGAGCAAATTTAGACTAGAAGAGGAGACTCATACTTAAGGTTATCATGACATAGAGTGCAATGTGGCTTCTAGATCAACACAAGCGAGTGTCTTTTCTTACTCTTAGAGTGATGGGATGCTCAAGAAGCAATTTTTACGTTCGGTGAGTTAGAAATGATTTACCACTTTTAATAGACAAGGGAAGATTTTATAATTTTGTATATCATAAAATAGAAATAAATATATTTTTTGATATATTTATACTCATGTGAGATCTCCGTCCTAAATATTTTAGTATTCAATAAATCATTTTTATTAGGGTTAACCACAATGATAATATCATAATATATAATCACCATATATATATATATATATATATTTATGCCCAAGTAAATAGTGAAAACAACAGCACATCTTCGATGTCTTCAAGAGCTCCACTGTTTCAGCTGAATCATTTCTTCCTACAATGCGGTGGAGGAGACCGCAACCTTCATTCTGGAGGAGGTTGACTGTCGGCTAGGTTTCCTTTTTTCAATACTTTTTTTATAAGAATCCGTTCTCCGAGATCCCTCCCGTAAGTGGAAAGTCATTCCCAGAATATCCCTTGACGGTATCAGCAAAGGGCCACATTGGTCTATTGATGATCCGCCTCTTAATTGGGAAAAGGGCGTTTCTGATGATGCATTCTCAAAAACTATTCCAGAATCACATTCTCATTCCCAGGAATTTAGCTCCCATGCTGACGGGTCACATTGATGATGGCTCTTTCTGTGGCTTTTCCCATCGGAGAGAATAACTTCTGTTCCTATAATCCATTCTGTAACGTGACCATGCGGAACCATTGAAATTATTTCGTTTGCGTGGACTCCCAAAGTCAACCATCCACATTAGACTGCACGGGAATGACCAGTGCAATGAGGTGCTCTAGTGGGCACGTTTGCAGCAGCCAGACAGAAAATTGGCCATTTGATTCACTGGCTGCATCACATCAACAAAAAATAAAACCAGGACAAGACAGTTTTAAATATTACAGATTTAAGATAAAATGAATACAATGGATGTCCAGTTCAACGGAAACTTGAAGAGAGAAGGAGAAGCTTCTCTTAGTCTTCCAGCGCATCTACCCCTGTGATCAATGCAGGTGTAGGCCTCCACGGTAGAACTGACTTGAGTGAGAGATATCTTAATATGAAAAGCAGATAAAGAAGCAGCTGATGTAAATTCCATATTCAAAGGCATACATCTTTCATATTGTTTCTTCTACTAAATGGATTATCAGCATGAGTGGGCAACCGTATTTCAGACTGATATTTTTATGCATAATTCAATAATATGCATGCAATGTTTACAACAAGATGGAAGGAAGAAATGCATGTTATTGATGATCACCTCAACCTCCCCAATCATATAAAAAATTCAAACCACAGCTAGCCTCCCCTTCCCCCCTCTGTTCCTATTTTTGATTCCTGTTTCAGACAATCTGACATCAAGTATCCAACACCAAGTCTAGAAGTCTCTTAGGGATAACAATTGGTCAATAATCATCAATCGTAAGACAGAAAAAAGCAAGAAAGTATATAGAATCAACAGAGTTCTCCAACAAAAACAATATTTTTTTACATTTATAGATATCCTACACATACAAGGAGAAGCAGGATTAATGTACTAATGAATCAATCTATTGCAGGATGACTTCTTCGCCATGGAAAAACAAGATGGGCGGCCCGGTTAGGTCTCATATCAGTCATCAGTATCAGTTCGTTGCTTTTTCCATTTGTACGCAGCTTCCAAAATTTTAAGCTTTGTAGCCACCTCTTCATCAGGGAAAATGTAGTCGATATATTCCTCGTAACTGCAAAATTTTCAATGCCAATAAAGGGATTATTGGTAAATATGGAATTATTATCTAAAAACCAGTAAATCAGTGGAAAGTAAGAATCGTACCCAGCATGACTGCCATCTTCTGCTGTGATAGCCCTCTTGCGTTTCACCTTTCTCGGCAACTTCTTTTTGACTATGCTTACATCTCCAATGCTCCCAAAACTGATTTCTACATTCAGCCAATCATCCAAAAGCATAGCTCTCTCTTCCTTCAATTCTGGCTCATTTGTTCTAAAGTAGTCAAATGCTCTCTCAAAGATAGCTGGTAAAGAACAAAACGGATTAGCCATCATAACTTGGAGTTTTCAAATGGAGAAAATATTCCCTTTGCGTACCTCGCGATCGTTGAAGTTTTGTTTCTTCTGTGTCAGTAGAAGAGTCCTCATCATTTATTTCCTCTTCGGTAATAACCGAAGCCTCGAATTTCGCATAACTGATCCATACTTTCAAGTGTTTTGTTCGTTGCAAAAGCCTTTCATAAAGTTGTCTCACCCTTCCACTTTCACCTTTTGATATTTCAAAGTCTATGTACGCCTGATCAGGAAGAAACGGCAAAACAAACTAAGATGAGCATCACGATGAATCAGAGAAGGTACCAAAAGTAATTACCAGGCAAATAGGCAGCATTCGAATATCCTGTCCTCCTATGCCCCAATAACTTCGCGGGATTTTGATATAAGCTCTTAAATTCAAACCTGATTTAGTATGGCATTTGAAATTATTTTGCGGAGGATCAGTAAATCCTTGAACCCTTCATTAAGTCAAGTTGGCCTTAACTTTCTATAAAATGACACTGCCGAATTCATCTATTCTAGTGGAGGATTTCCTGAAGAAGATCTGCCTCTTCGTCACATGCTTTAGGGAGATTTAAAGTAAGCAACAACCCTCCCCCCAGCTAACTTTTGAATATCATGTTATGACTTCCACTGACAAAAAATGGACGGGGTATGCAAGCACCCAAACCACATATTCCTTGTAATCAGTGTACTCTAGGCCTTTCCAAATATTGGGAATAACTATGGTGAAATGGTAGGCCAAAACATTGACAAACACATGCCTAACCTTCAAATAGACTTAATTAACAAATCCCAAGTACAATGAAACAAACTTTTACAAAAAGTGAATGATCTTTTTTTCCAAAATCAGATCAATCAATGTCATTACTGTATAGCCTTTCAAGTATTATGAAAACTCGTAACTGCAGTAACTAGATTGAAAGAGGTACGACATACCTTCCACAACAATTCCGGCATATCTAGAGCATCTTGGGATATGGCAAGCTCGAATATAGCTCGAGCACGCTCCGTCTCATTCAAAGATGCCTCCAATTCAGCAAACTTGCTCCAAGCATAACAATTTGTGGGAGACCATTCGAGGTACTTTTCGTAAAGCGTTCTAGAGCGATTAATGTTCCCTAACTGCAATTCTATTTCTATATATTTTTTAAAAATCTGTGAACATTTAGATTACAGTTAGACATTAGAGATTAACAACGAAAAAAAAGAGTGGAAGTTCTGGTTAATACCTTGTCCTTTGGGGCCATTCCAATGGCCGTCCCTAGAATTTTTCTTGCAGCTTGCAGATTCTTTTGTCGAATTTCAAACTGTGCAGCCATAAGCCATATCTTAGCAAAAGAAAACTTTTTGTGCGGAATTAACTTTAGGCATTCCCTGTGCATCAAAGAAATATATACGTAAAACGAAAGTTTAGTTCACTGAATTTTGGACTGACAACCATAAATATAGAAAAAAGAGCCAATAAGACTCCATTTATTTATAAGATAGCAAATTCACAACAGTAACGTAACTGCATTACATTTCAACAAAAATGGGTGGAAATGAAGTAGTGATATGATTGCTAAACATAAATAAAGCATCACGGACACATAAGCAGAAAGAGCAATGAAGCAATGTCGTGATAATTAAACGATTCTTGCAAATCGAAAATTTAGTGCAAATGGGCCTATAAACAGAAAGATAAACCAACCAGAGTCATGATTATTAAAATATGGTCTTGCAAAAGATGAATTATGCCAAAGAAATTCAATTATAACAGAATACAGAAGATGATCCTGATATGTATAGTTACACCTTGTCCATACTTCTGTAAACCAAAAAAATAATGCTATAAAACGAAAGTATGGGAGTATTGAAGGTAGCTTGGAGCTCAGTTCATAAAGATAAGAAGAGTGTCGCAAGTTCTGGGTGAAGCACATAAGATGCAGATTTAGTAGAAGTATTCATGATTCTCCAGTTGGAACATTCATATTTAACTTTCATATAGAGGACAGAGGACAAGAAAGATGGAGGCAGGATGCTAAACATAATTTTTCTCTTTTTCTTCCCTGAAAGTGCTGAAAGGAGATTCTCGATCCAATCATTCTTATAAACGGTCATTGGAGAAAGATGAAGAGATCGATGGAAAACATGGTCTAGAGCAATGCACAGAAGATAATGAATTTATTTTTAAAGAAAAACGCAAAAAAGCTTTCTAAAGCTGAGTGCCACAGTCCCAGAGATGACACAAACAGTGATTTATCTAGTCATGGATATTCGATGAGGAACATTATAGCAGTCATATTCGCCACAATGGACAGGCGGCAGAGTTAATATCTTCAAAATGAAGATAAAATATTAGGAGCTAATGGTACCGTCTGTCTTTAAGGTGTTTAATAGGAAAGAAAGAAGAGGAGAATCCAGGAGTCATTCCACGAGATTGGTCATATTGTTCCTGCAGCTATGAAGCCCAAGATATACTGGGCAGTTGGATCTGACGAGAAAATTTTCGCAGAAGTTCATGATGGTGCAAAGGGCAGACGTATATCTCCCACACTACAAAAAGTCACAGATCTCTTTTAACTATTTCTGATTTTTCCCTACTCTGTAACTTAAATAGAGTAGTGCAGACTGTTTCTTTACTGTGATTGAGCACCTTCGTTATGAGGTTTCTTTGGCATGTTAAGGGTATGCTTTCGGCTGTACTACTTGGATTTATAATGATAAGAGATCACCGACTAAAAAATTGGAGATGTCAAGTTGTCTACTATACTTTCATCGTCCCAAAAGGAACGAAGAGTGATTAATCATAGTGGTCACCACACATCTTCCATGCTCATTCACTTAAGTAGTACTTAGAGATTAGCATACCTACCTGTAAACATCCCTCGTTCGGTCAACATCTTCTGCATCTAGCTCCTCGTACAATGCATAGTTAATCCACAGGTAGATGTAGCGCTGCCAGTACCTCTTCTCCTCGGCAGGTGGTACATTGGCAATCGCCCTCTCATACACCTCTCTGATCATATCCTTATTTCCAACACTCTCCTCCAGTCTAATGTAATCAAACCAATGATCATAGTTAAGGGGATTCTTCCTGACTTCATCCTCATACTGGAACCTTCTCTTGCCCACAATTGCATCTTCGATCTCCTCCCGATCACCATACTGCTTCTCAAATGCTACATACTTCCTGTACAAATCTTCAGCCCGCCCCTTGGGAATGTGGTCAAGTGCGTACTTGTAAATGCATCGAGCTCTCTCTGTCTCTTTGCACCGCTCCTCGAACTCAGAAAATGCGACGAACAACTGCTCAGCTTCTTCATCATCGGAGAGGATCTCAACAGCACGCTCGTAGCATGCACGTGCCCGGGCAACCTCCCCGTTCTTCATCTCAAACTTGGCATATTTGATCCAGGCAGAGACTCTCGGGTGGCATGCGACGAAGCGCTCATAGACGCCCCGTGCACGCTCGACCTCGCCATACCGTAACTCAAACTTGATATAGGACAACCAACCTTGCTGGTCTGGCTGCCATTCCATCCAGCGCTCAAAAATCTGACGGGCCCCCGCAACATTGCCGAGCATCTCCTCCATGTGAATGTACTTGTACCAGAGCTGGTCGACCCGGGGGAGGAGGGCGACGGCACGATCCCAAATATTCCGGGCATGATTAACGAATTTGTTCTTCATCTCCACTTCGGCGTACTTGAGCCAGAGGGTGTGGTTGCGGTAGTCGACCTCGAGGGCCCGCTCCCAGATGGAGCGGGCACGGGCGAAATCTTTCTGCGACTCCTCCCACTGAGCATACTTCACCCAGACGCTGGTGTTCCATCGGGCCCGGCGGATGAGGTCCTCGAACTCCTTGCGCTTTCGGAGGCGGTAATCAGCGAGCTCGGCGTGGTCGGTTATCTTCTGCTTGGGCGGGCGAATCTCCGCCTCCTGCCGCTCCCTGGCCTCCCGAAGGATCTGCTCCGCGGTGATCTGTATGGGCGCCGGCGACTTGTTCTTCACCCTTGTGGGTCGAGGGAGCTTCACCTCCGTGTCCCTCCGGGTTAGGAACCCCAGGGAGGGATCTGCATCCTTGGTGGAATTCGCCATGACGGGGACGGGGATGCCGGGAAGAACTATCGGAGCTAGGGTTTATAAGGGGGAAGGCGACGGTGGGAGAAGCTCAGAACGCATCGACCCCCTCCCACAGAGGAGGCGTACGAGAGAGCGTTAGTGTCCGTTTGGGGCTCGCATTGGCCGGGTCTCTTACCAGAGGACCTTTTTCATATAAACCCCTGAAACCAGGGACATCTGTCCCCACGCAGAATTAAAACCTTTTGTCGGTTTTTCCGTAAAATAAAATTTCAGTTTTTTTTAATTAGTTGCCCACACCGAACTGTTTATACTTCCCAAAGTCCCACCCTTTATTAGCATTTCCATGCGTTAGATGTATATTCAAAATTATCAATAAATTATTTATAAAACTTTAAATTAAGGAGTTTTCTAGTATTTTCTTTTTATAAATGTAAAGAAGCCTCATCCAACCACTACGGGCCAAGTTAATTATTAATTCTGATTAACGAGGTTAACTACACCTTGGGTTCAAGATCCTAATTTATCCTACTTTCAGTTTGCTCTCTCTCTCTCTCTCTCTCTCTCTCTCTCTCTCTCTCTCTCTACCCACAAGGACCAAGTTTTTTGCGCCGGACCTGTGTTGCAGGGCCCGCCCAATTAGGCCCAGTTAGGCCCACCAATCAGACGCCGAGGGAGAGAAGGAGAAGGGGGGGGGAGAGAGAGAGAGAGAGAGAGGTTCTTTTCACGCTAGAACATTAAATAGATAAAATATTCACGTACAAGTGTTAAAATGGACTCCACTGGCTTCGTCGTGTGGCAGCAAGAAGATCGCCGTTAGCAGGGAACTCTTGCTCGTGGGTGCCGTGAGCCATCCCTACCCAGGATCGGAGAGAGCTCCGCTAAGCTAAGCAACCTCTGAATCGGAAGCGTGCCCAGAGGGCCGTCGCCTTACCGGGCTCGTCATGAGGGGCGGTAGCTGGATCTCAGAGTTCGTCCTCAAGCTGCGGCCGCAGGGGGTCCGTCGAGGAGGTGGCCTCGCTGCTCGGCCGATCTTCTTCTGCTGGCCTGTGGGTTTTGGAAACTCGTCAGCCATCCTGCTTTGATTCTGAGAACAGCGGAACGTTCACGAGGGGAGATGAGAATTTGACCTGATTCCTTGGCTGGCTTCCCGTTGACCGTCTTCTTCTGCGGCGGCACCTTCTTGCAGGTCGCTTCGAGATTCAACTGCGCCGACGACTTCGAGGGAGCCAAAGGCGGGGAGAACTGATCCTCGGAGAAACCAGAGCTGAAGGAGTTCTCGTCCCCGCAGAGGGATGCTCCTTCGCTTCCGGACTCTGAGCTCTTCTCCCTCTCCATCACCCTGTAAGCAAACATTTGGAAGGGAACCTGTGAAACGGGCGTGGGTTCTGGTAGCGCCCATGTGGGGAATATCCTGGAGAAGCTCGTTTCGAGATCGAAGATATCTACGGGTGGAGAAGGTGCATCAGGCTGGCTGTGATCTGGGTTCAGGAGGAGAAAGCGTTTGATGTAGTGGAGCACCCTGCAAATCGACGAGAAGCTCGGACGCTGTGATGGGTCGGTCTGCCAGCATCTCTTGGTCAGGCTGGTGAGGTACTTTGGAGAAGAGAATGGAAACAATGGCCTCTCACCAGCTCGGATGTTCCTGCTCATCTTGTCTCCTTGGAGATGCCCGTCTTCGAAGGGCACCTTCCCTGTTAACAGTTCGAAGCAGATCATACCGAAGCTGTAGACGTCTGCCTTCTCCGTGAGCTTGGACTCGCAAGCATCTCCCTTCTGCTCTTGCTCCAGAAGAACTTCTGGGGCGAACCATATGCACGGATTTGAACAGGCCTGATTTGTGGAGTTCTTGAGATTTTTCGAGGATGCAAGTCCAATCTCTGCAATTTTTACCAGTAGGTGGCCTTCAGATGAACAAGAAGAAGAAGAAGAATTCCTTGTTTTGACGAGGATGGTGGAAGGATTTAGGTTCCCGTGGTAGATCCTGCGCGAGTGGAGGTACTCCATTCCTCTCGCAATCTGAAGCATGATGTCAACGGCAACGGGGAGGCAGAAGGCAACTCTCCTTCTCGGGCTGGAGATCTCCTTCATGTAGTTGCAGAGGCTCTTCTGCATCAGCTCCGTGAGGAGGAGGCACTCCTTCCGATCCTCGTCGAAGAAGGTGCACAATAATGGCATCACGTTCGGGTGGGAGAGTGAAGAGAGGATTGATATCTCCGAAACCAGTGGCTCGATCTCCCCGAAGAAATGGCGAACAGCGAAATTCTCGCCCATCCATTGGACTTCTCTGTAATGGCTTTCGCTTCCTACCCTTCTTCTCACCTGATAATCTTTGGAGGCCACCAGGACTGAACTCGGCAAGATTCTCCCCTTCGATCCTTCGAGAATCTCCGCCAGCCGATTTTCTTGTTTCGAGGACCTTCTCTTCTCTGAAGCCTTTTCCAGGAGCATCCACTGGTCCTCCTTCCACGCGAAGTCCATTCTACTGCAAATGCTAGGAGAAATCAGGTACTCCCTGCCGAATCTCTGCTGGAATATCTTCGGATCCATCCATTCGCTCTCGTATTTCTTGGAGTGGATTATCCTGTTCCGACGAATGCCGTCCTGGCTGCATCCTGCGACGTCGCCGGCGATCTCGATCGCCTCCAGCACGACGGCAACGCACCATAACAGATCATGGAGGTGGAACTCGACGCAGTATGTGTTCCTCCCGCGGGAGATGGCTTTCCCCCACCAGTCGCCGCTCTCCATGGACTGTCGGATGTACTGCTCCCCCTCTCTCAGGATTCTGTGGAATTCCCTCAAGGGATTCTCCAGGGCTTTCCATTTGGTGAGCCTTTCGTCGAAGCTCAGATTCGTCCTGATTTCCTCCATGATTACTTCGAAGGCGAGGTTAAAGGTATCGAGGAGAAGAGAACACTGACGCGTGTTGATGTGGATCTCGTCTCGAAACACCATTAAACACTTGAGGCTCCCAAGAGCTTCTCCGATCTTCCGGAGTTGCTCCATAGCGGAAACGAAACCTTGGCCTCTATTTCTGCAAAGAAAGGGACGATCAATATAGCAAAAATTTGAGGAAACGGAGTAATAAACAAGAACGAAATCGTCCGAGTTCTAAATTCTTGGGGAAGAACGCATAAATTTAGCAGGTAGCCATCCCATTTGATCCTTCACCTTCGAAAAGGAATTTAACGGAGGAACTCCGAGCACAATGGAAAACATCCACAACAGAGATTAGGTATAATTGGGAAAATTTTCCAGATTATCAACGGCGGAAGCAGGCTCACCCTACCAAAGACAGCCGCACCAATCACCGTCGAAGGAAGAGAATGGAAACCAGGGGGGCGAACAATCTCCAAGTCTCTCCTTCCGGGGAACTCTCACGTCGGCGGAAGGAGTCCGGAGGAAGAAGAACAGAGATGACTAAGCACAGAAGGACGGCGTCATTTTCAAGGCGGGAGGGATCGGTTGAGATTTAGGTGGAGGGGGGCCACCACCTCTTCCTCCTCGTACTGAAAGAAGTTCACCGCCTATTCACCTCCGCATCAGTAAACCAGTCGCCGGAAATGGAGTTCTCCGGCGACTTCTACCACCATCAACTCCGACGCCCCCCTCCACCTCTCCTCCTGGTGGGGGTGGGGCCATCGCCGTAACGGCTAACCACCTCAACCACCACCTGCACCCTGACGATCCCCGGAATAGAATCGCTCACCTGGCGAACGTGGGCGGGCAAACGGCGCCGTTAATTCTCAGCCGGACGGTTATCGCAGTCACCGTTACTTCTCCGTTACAAGTGCCACGCTAGAGAAATCGGACGAATAACGGGCCGCGTGGGGGGAGAGAGAAAGAGAGCCGTTGAACCGCACGGTGGACGCGGTTGACCTGCTATGGTGGGCTGACCTGTGGGGAGCCAAATAAAGCTGACTACTAGGGAAAATCCACGTGTACCACATTAAAGTCGTCCGCGTGGAAAAGACGGTTAGAAGGGTGGTTGGCCCATTTCAGTTCATTTATAGACGCTTATTACCTTTAAAAATAAAAAGAAGGCGTCCGGAAGAGTAGTTATTGGGCCGGATAACGCGAGAACTCAGCCGTCCCCATCTCAACTCTTCTGGGCCCGGCCCAATTATTCATTTCGGCCGAGCGTTCTCCCTCCCTCCCTCCCTCCTTCTCTTAACGGGGCTACATGGTGGGCCCACCAGTGGGGAGGGAATCCCAAACATCCCAGGCCGAATTTGGATTCATCTACAAAAAACTATATTATCAACCACGGACTATGTTGGCCAACAGTGCGCGATACAGGTGGAGGAGGAAGAGGACAGCTGGCAGCCAGGCTGGAGTGCCAGGCAGGTCACATGCTGTGGGGCCCACAACAGTAACCGCCGTTATCTCGCGGCTGTGGGCCCCGCTCCCTCTCTCTCTCTCTCCCTAGCTCTCTCTATCCTCTCGCTGTATCTTTACGTCGTATATATATGTATGCATATATGGGGAGGGTCTCCACGAAACCCTAGGCCGTTCTTTCTCCTCTCCCCGGAGGAAAAACGCAGAGTAGTCTCTGTTCATCTTCCTCTTTCGTGGAGTTCTTCAGGGAGTGCAGATCGAGGAGAGAAGAGAGATCCGCACAGTTCGGTGCTCACGCGGTTAGGGTTCTAAAGGACGAGCTCGCGTGAGATGGCGGCGCAGAGGTTTTACGTTGGAGTTTTGGCGATTACGGCCGTCGTTCTCGCCATCGCACTCCCCGCCGTCCAGGCTCAGGCCGAGGCTCCGGCTCCGGCGCCCGCAAGTGACGGTCAGATCTTCTTTCCGAGACCTCCTTATTTCCGCTTTCTCTCTCTCCATCGCTAGTTCGACTCTGCATGCATATCTCAAGGGGTTTTCTTTTCTTGAGACCTCCGGAGCAGCGCTGCTCAACTTTTCATCGTTCGATAGTTTTCCATTGTTCTCCTGCGCTCTCATTGTTTCCTGTCGGACATTGAGTACCCTTTCCTTACTTCACGGACGAGTTTCGTCTTCCGGTGACCTCCTTCCCAACCTGCCCCCCGCCCCCCCAAAAGTCGATATTCTACGGCTGATTCATCGGTGCCGAGCTAGTTTCCGTGACATCGACACATCTTCTTCTTCGCAACATCGTTTTCCCCGATTAGCATTCCCTTCTCTGATCACGTGTAATGAACTATTGGCGCGTTTGGCGTTCTCTTGCATTTTGAAATTTAAAATGAATCACACCGCGCGGACGGCTAAAGTTCAAAAGAACGCACCTCAGACATGCTTCTGAGCGGCTCCCTTGTTTTGTCGTCCGATCATGTTTTCGTCCATCGATCCATCCACCTTGTCGCAGTTACGGCCCCTCCGCTTCACTGCAGTAACGGACGCGTTGTTTCCTCACAGGAACTTCGATCGACCAAGGAATCGCCTACGTCCTGATGCTGCTGGCCTTGGTCCTCACCTACCTCTTCCATCCGCTGGACGCCGCCGAGTACAAGCTCTTCTGATCTCCCAACCTTTGAAGAACCGAGATGGTTCCTCCGAGGGAAGAGAGCAGAGGAGGGGCGACATTTGTACCATAGCCTCCCGTCCAGATTCATTTCGTCCCCGAAATTTATTTGCGTCGGATTGTTCTTCCAAATCATTTCTTCTTCCTCCAATCTTCAGATCCATCGATGGCCTCAAAACCTAACCCAAACACCAGACCAAACCCTCCGATCACGCCAGGCTTATAAGAGCTGGCGGCCGGCGTAACGCACCTGCACGCACGCTTATTTTGAAAACCACGACCACTTCAATGGCGACTTCCACACGTCAGCCCCGCTCCCGGGGATCTATCGCTCTCCTCACGAATAACTGCCTCCGGCCCAACCCGTTTTCTCTGCCACGTGTCGACGGCTCAGGCCAGACCTGGGCTCAGACCGCCTACCTCTATATCCGCCTATCCATTCTAGAGAAAGGGGATGTCGAGGGGTCTTCATAATTGGATTAATGGGCCCCTGGCTCATTGGTCATACGGGCCCAATAGACCCGTTCTAGTCCGGTACTCAGGGGCAACCGGTCTAATCCCACATACTCGCTCTTCACCTGACCGGTTCAACTACAACTAACAAGTTCTTTAAATAACAAAAAGTTCAAGAAAGACAAAAGAAGAGAGAGAAAAAGAGAACACCAGAAATGCTCTCTTGAAAAATACCAATTCAAGATGATTAATCTTCAAAAGAATACTTGACTAAAACTTACCCCTTCCCCTTTCTATTGATGATGCCTTTATAATCTTGAGAACCCTATGATCATTTGTGAGAGGTCCACAATCGTGTGTCTACATCCGTCACATCTTTCATCACACTACACGATCTTCAATAATTTATGTTAACATATGTGGTTGACTTTGTCTATAGCGATGGTGATTGTTGCCCTTCACTACCACTTCTAATGTTGGTAGAAAGATGCTGAGAGGATTTCATCACATTCTTTGAAGAACCAACCATCCATCATTAGATATCTTTCATATCTTATATTCCAATGGACAGAAAATAATCAAAGAGGGTGTCTCTCAGTGGTAGAACAACTCTCTCTCTTTCGTTCATTCTACAGAGGATTAGAGACGACTAAGGATATTCTCTCTGAATAATGTTGTAACTCCCCTTCTCTTTGTGATCACTAGCTGCACTAATAGTTGGGGATGCAAGTTTTGCATTCTTCTAGTATTCAAGTGAAGTAGTGAGCCATAATGATCCTTGGGCCACATGCCTTCAGCACTAGGCATATGAATCCATACACAAGCAGTGATGATAAATAATTATCGACAAAATAAATTTATTTCTAGAAAGAAAACATGTGTAAGTCTCCTCAATATATCTATACTGAATAAAAAACTAATAATTTAGTCTTTAAGAAGATGTCATAGCAGTCTTTATCTTGATTTCAACATTTGTGAGAATCAAGTCAAAATATTGGTTTCAAAATTATTTTGAGTGATGTAGAATGAACTAACTAAATATTAAAATATTATTCCAATTTTAAACGAATCAATAGTTGCAATAGTTGATTGCGTAGAAAATATGATAATAAATATTCCTATAAAGGTATCATTACCAAACCATATAAAGATCTGGTTTCAAGCAACATCTATTTCTTATTATTTGATTTTATTGAGGTCATGTCCATATATTGACAGAAAATATAAATTATGTTGAAAATGTCTTAGGATGAGATTGCAGCATATCTCTAATATGTTAGAGAAAGACAAATATTGTGTCCAATAAATAGTTTGATTAAATATATATTTCAGTTTTTATTTTTTATGTACTACAAGCTAGGCATTGGAGGCATGTTGGTGTTAACATGTGTTTAACACTCATATTCATGGTCTTTTTCTTTTACTCTCTTATCAAATTGTCAAAAGAAATAATGGGTCTACTACAAAACATGAGTACCATCATAACTCAAGCAAAGATCAATCTAGCAATAACGTCTAATACTCAATGACAATTTTGATTTCTTAGTTTTAAAAATATTCCAAAGTGAGTACAAAACACTTGTTGCTATTGATGCACTCTTACCATTATGAACAAAATTAATATAAAAAAGAAATAAATTTAAATTATGATGAAAATATTGTTAGTGAACTGAATGCTCTTTTTTTGCACAATTAACATGTAAAAAATAATAACTTAAAATTATGAGGTTGGAAATGAACATTCAATGTTGAAATAGCGACTTATTCTTACAATGAGATGTACAGATCTTCCAACATGCCACTTATTTGCTTTGATTCCTTAATTGAAAAATTCACGGTTGGTGGCATTCTAGTTCTTCCTTTGGATTTTAAGAATGTTTTCCTATTCATGGGAAGCACACTTTGATGACTTACTTATTCTACTTTTCAATAGTAGTATTTTTCCATTTAATTATCATTTACTAATATACTAAGCTTTATGTGCTATATCACTTTTTAATGTAACTAATAATATGTACTATTCTCATGCTAGTTAATATATACTAAATATGGTAACCTAAGTATAATATATTATTCTCTCAAATGAAATATATAGCTTCGTATGCTGAAATATTAGGCTTGAAAAACATTATTAATAAGAAATGACTTAGAATGACATTTTTATCATCATAGTGAAGTTATGAGGTTACACGAGAGAGAGAGAGAGAGAGAGAGAGAGAGAGAATTTAATATTCATTAATGTGGCATATTTTATTTATACATTTTAAATAATAATTTTGTTCTGCAATTCTGACATGTTTAAATCGGTGAGATCTCTACCGACCGTTTCCAAATGGCAGCAAACGACGGGGCGAGAAATCGATTCAGCAGAGAACGTGACGACGACGAGAGCACGACACAACATCCGACGGGTCACTCGCCGGCGTCCCTGCGGCGTACTCTGAGACAGTCACAGAGACCGAGCGAGGAGAGAGAGAGAGAGAGGGAGGGAGAGAGCGCCGGATGAGGACGAGGGCCGGCGATGGGAGCCGACCAAGCAAATGGTGCGGTGGAAACGAATTTCTAGAATTGCCATAGCCGCTTCACGGGTAGATCCCCGCATTTCGGCTTTCATCCTCCTCCGTTTAACTGCTACTCTCCGCTCTTTGTTTTTCATTCCGAAATGTTGCAGAAGCATCCTCCTGGAGCCTGTAGATCTGCAAGGAAGGAGAAGTAGTAGCGTCTACTAGTTGGAAGGGGAGTGGGGAAGGGCCATCGGACAGCGGCGGCTGGCTGCACGCCGGGTTGGTGAGGCCTGTCGGGGTTCCCACGGAGGTCCCCTGTTTCCTCTTCCTCCTCTTTACTTGGGAAGATGACGCTGTATCTGAGCGAGGAATTAGGGTTTTTTTCCGGATAATGTCCGACCTACTTCTCAACGATCATCGACGTGCCGCCTGCATCCGAGCCTGCGGAAGGATTTCCGAGTTCCGACGCCGTCGTCACCTCATCTCCGTCGTCAGCCGATAATGGTAATAGCTTCTCCGTCCCGTCACAGTGGGAAAATCGTTTGCGACTGCAGCAGCAGCCGCCGCCGCCGCTGCTCTGTTTCCATTTGGTTAATGTTCCTTCCTGTTACCCTCCCCACCCTCCACAGCTCATAGCCAGGTCGCTCTGCGAGGGTATCAATGATTGCATTCAATGCGTGCTACCTCTGCGGGCAGAAACCAATCAGGTAACTCGGTGGATACGTTTCCAATGGCGGCCTGTGCCGCCTATCGGCCTTCTCCTTCCTCTTTATTTTACTGAGCGGTCATTTTGTTTCCTCCAAGCAGCAACAGTAGCGGAAGTCTGACTCTGCTCTCCTCTCACCTCTAAACCAGAGGACTCGCCGCTGCAGCTCATCTTTCTCCGGGGATACTTCGCAAGAAGCAGGAAGATCGAGGGGAAAAGGTTCTCTGCTATCTGTCCGATCTGATGATGATAAATGTTCTTTCGACCTGTGATTTGGGTCCCCAGGAATCGCACCGGGAATCTCGCTCATTCTATTTTGCTTCTGCTACAGTCGATCGATTCGTCTTTGGAACTAACAGGATGATTTGCTCTGTCTGCCGCTAGGTTTAGGAGGGGGGTTCTACCGGAGCATGGAGGTCTCGATCGCCGTCCTCACGGCGTTGCTCCTGCTCGGGTGGGCAGGTCCATTTCCCGTGGCTGCCGATCCGGCGCTGGACAAGTTCGCTCTGCTCGACTTCATCCGCGACCTCCCGCACGGCCGTCTCCTCAACTGGAGCCCCTTCATCCCCGTCTGCGGCAACTGGATCGGCATCACTTGCAGCGCCGACGGCTCCCGCATCATCGGCGTCCGCCTCCCCGGCGTAGGGCTCAGCGGAGCGATCCCCCCCAACACCATCAGCCGACTCACCGCTCTCCAGACGCTGAGCCTCAGATCCAACAGCCTCACCGGGCCCTTACCTGCCGACTTCAACCTGCTCACCTCCCTCACCGACCTCCACCTGCAGCAGAATGCCTTCTCCGGCCCTTTGCCATCAGATTTCTCGGTCTGGCCGAATCTGACAGTCTTGGACCTCTCCTTCAACGCTTTCAATGGCATCATTCCGTCTTCCATCTCCAACTTGACGCAGCTCACTGCTCTGAATCTCTCCAACAACTCGCTCTCTGGGAGCATCCCCGACCTTCGGCTCCCGAACCTGAAGCTGCTGAACTTGTCCTACAATCGCCTGAATGGAACGATCCCAGGATCCCTCCGACTGTTCCCCATTTCTTCGTTCTCAGGCAACAACCTATCACTGGCAAACTTCACTCAGCCCTCGCCCTCGCCCTCGCCCTCGCCATTGCCGTCTCCAACAACCTCTCCGGCCTCGCCCTCGCCGGGAAGAAACCTGAGCGAGTCTACGATCCTCGGGATCATCGTCGGTGGTTGCGTTCTGGGATTCTTAATGCTTGCAGGCGCCCTGCTCGTCGTCTGGTCTAGAAAGAAACAGCAGGTTCTGGTCTCCGGGAAGCTCGCACGGCGTGAGAGATCGACAGGGAAGGAGGCCACAGGTAACCAGGGCGAGGCCAACTCCCTTGTCTTCTTCGAGGGGTGCACCTTTGCCTTCGACCTCGAGGATCTCTTACGAGCTTCAGCAGAGGTGCTCGGAAAGGGGACATTTGGGACTGCGTACAAGGCACTGCTGGAGGATTCCACGGCAGTGGTGGTGAAGAGGCTCAAGGACGTCGGAGTGGGGAAGAAGGACTTTGAGCAGCAGATGGCAACGATCGGAAGGTTGAAGCACGAGAACATCGTGGAGCTCAGGGCGTACTACTATTCAAAGGACGAAAAGTTGATGGTCTACGACTATTTTAGCCTCGGAAGCGTCTCTTCCATGCTTCATGGTACGACTCTCTGGCCGCCTCCTTTGTTTCTACCCTCGAATGATCTCGCAATCCACAAGAACAACGGGTTTCGCTATTTTTTGGTAGTATTTTCCTTCCTGTAGAGAACTGCTCAGATCCTTTGCAGCTCTCTCTTTCATCCATTTTCGTGTATTTCTGCCGAATGGCCATTAGAATCCGTGTAGAATGATAAATTTCTTTTTCCGCATTCTATGGTTGATGGTGTATGTCGATGAACAAGTGGTAGATTAGAAAATCAAAAAAGATGGTGGAATTCTGAAGGGCGTTTTCCATGTTTAAGAAGGGCCATTAAATGGAAGTTTCTATTTTGGATGATCCATAAGTTAGATTTATATCATCATTTTAGATAGTATGGTGGCTGGTGCATTCATGGGTAAATAAATCTTTAGGGGCGGTCTCCAGATTGATGGGCTCTGTAAATATGAACCGTGTTTTGGATCGTCCACAGAAAAATTCTTCATACGAACCCTGTTTAGTTTTCATGTGAGGATGAACAATGCCGATCATGGATCGCATACTCTGTGATTGATCAGCGAATTATGTGGGCATCTTGCCATGATTTTCAGGAACAAGAGCTGATGCGTCTTGAAATACCTGTTAAAAAAAAAAAATATATATATATATATATATATCTGCATCATAATTTTTCAGGGATGTATGCGAGCATCATGCGCCGATCCTTGCGGTGATTGAAGCATTGAAGCTTTGATTCTGCAGGGAGACAGGGGGAGGAGAGGACCCCTCTGAGCTGGGAAACCAGGCTGCGGATCGCTCTTGGAGCTGCGAGAGGAATCGCCCACCTCCACTCGGATAGCGGCGGGAACCTCGTCCACGGGAACATAAGAGCCTCCAACGTCTTCCTCAACCAGCAGTTCTATGGCTGCCTCTCCGACGTGGGGCTGGCGCTTCTCGCCGGCACCGGCGGCCACCGGCTGGCGGGTTACCGAGCTCCCGAGCTGGCCGACGGCCGGAGGCCCACCCAGTCGTCGGACATCTACAGCTTCGGCGTGTTCTTGCTGGAGCTCCTCACCGGGAAGTCCCCCGTACGGGTGGCCGGCGGCGCCACTGGCGAGGTGGTCCACCTGGTGCGGTGGGTGCAGTCGGTGGTGAGGGAGGAGTGGACGGCGGAGGTGTTCGACGTGGAACTGATGAGGTGTCCCGAGGTGGAGGAGGGCCTGGTGGAGATGCTGCGGGTGGCCATGGCGTGCGTTGCGGCGGAGCCAGAGCAGCGCCCGGGCATCGCCGACGTCGTGACGATGATCGCCGACGTGCGGCGGAGCGACGCCGCCAACCGGAGCTCCTCCTCCGGCGGCGCCGCCACCCCGGCGGGGAACCACTCCTCTCCCACCGCCGAGGGGACCTCACGGTGAACTCAGTTGCACCCGCCGCCCGATGCCCTCGTAGATTCTTTGTTTTTCTCTCCTCTGCTCTCTCTCTCGCTCCCTCTGTTTCTCTCTCTCTCTCTCTCTCTCTCTCTCTCTCTCTCTCCAGCCAGCATCGCAGAAGAACAGCTTGCTTGTTGGGTCTCGATAAATTCGAAGAAGATAAAAGTAGAGCGGCCCTCCCCAGCCCTCACCCTCTTTGTCGGCGAGTCATTTCTGGTAAGATGCCTCCTTTTCTCTTTCCTCCCTCTTCCTGCGGGGGCTTGTCTTTTTCCCAGCTGGGTCAAACGGATTGACCGGTCGCCCGGTCAACTCCCCTGGGAACCCAGCTCGAGCTCGGACGCCTCATGCGATTAGAAAATCGGCTTTCAGCCACCCCCAAGATTCCCTCATCTAATCATCCATGTGCATACATGAAGAGAGAGAGAGAGAGAGAGAGAGAGAGAGAGGGCGTCAATCTCCGTTGGACTTTTGAGCCTAATCACTGGTTCCTTGCGTCATTCTTTTATTTAATCGAGGAAATAATATAATTATACTTAATCATGGACATATACGCAATAATGAAGCCGGTGGACCTGTTGACTATTCTTATTTATAAAAATAGACTGGTTTGACGATCCGCCCCGGCTGTTGGCGTTCCCTCTTCAAATACAAAACGGGTAATTTAGCAGCGACCGATTCCAGATTCGATTCGAGCCGATCCGATCCGGTTCGCCATCATGCATGGTCTCGAATAACAGGTTGACCAACGGGTACGCCGATGACCAGCCGCAACTCGCTTCACCGGATCACAGACGGCGGGGACACTATCGGGTTTCAGATCCACGTCGGATTGAACTGTGTCCCAGACGTCGCCAGCCTCGCACCTGCCATGGTCGTGACTCCCCCGACCCCCTGCTGCACCCGATTTAATCGTCCCCTCCGTCTCCGACGTGGAGGTCGTACATCCAGCGGCATCTGCAGAGCTCTCTCTCTCTCTCTCTCTCTATCCGTATCTCTCTATATCTCTCTTTCTCTCTCTATCTAGACCTGTCACCGCGTGGCCCGCCGGAGGGATTGTGTCGCAGAGCATTTGGGATGGTTTGGACGTCTGAACGATACGCACTCCGAAGGGCGGGGGTTTCTTGAATGCATGGCCAGAGGTATGGAGTTTCCAGCGGGGGGTTCCGTATGAGTGGAGAGCGTTGATCGTCGGATCGAGAGGTTTTCTATTAATCTGGATGGTGTCGTGGTTCGATTTGTAGACGGCTTCGTCCTCAAATCTCTTCTTCTGGAATTTCTACTCGGTTGAATTGCGATGGAGTGGACGGCTTTTGCTCGTCGTAGTGCCGAGTATTCGGTTGTTTTTGGATAATTCTGGTTCGCATTTGGCGGAAACCCGAAGCTCCTTCTGCGACATTTCGTTTCGATTCTGCCGCGATTCTTCCATCTCTTCGAGTTCCCATATGAATCTCTACTGTTCATCGTGTGCTTGATTTTCTTTTTCTCCAGATATTTTGGTCCATTCGAATGGTGAAATGGAGGAAGATCGTTTGAATTCATGGTGAATTGGATGTGATTTATTGCAATCTTCCATTTCTCAGTGAGCATGATAAATTCGCGCAGGTGATTAGATCCATGGAGGAGAGGCCACCTCCGAGAGCGAAACCAGTGCTCCAGAAGCCCCCAGGCTACAGGGACCCAGCGGCGCGGGCGGCGGCGCCACCGAGGCCCCCGGTTCGCATGCAGCCGCTGCCCCCATCCTTCCGCGGCATCAACCCCAAACGCGGCCGGCGCCGCTCCCGCCGCCCCTGGTTCTGCTGGTTCTGCTGCTGGCTCTTCATCCTCCTCGTCGTTCTCTTCTTCGCCATCGCCATCGCCGGGGGCCTCTCCTACCTCTGGTTCCAGCCGAAGCTCCTATCCTTCCGCCTCGAGTCCATTAAGATTCCGTCATTCAACGTCACCGCCAAGCGCGATGGCTCCTTCCTCAATACCACGACGTGCGTCCAGATACGGATCGCAAACCCTAACCGGAAGATCAGCATCTCCTTCTCCCCAATGGAGGCCTCGGTCACCGCCCCCCGGGACGGCGACAGCGGTGACGCCTCGCTCGGGTCGCAGACCGTCCCGGCGTTCGTCCTTGTGAAGAAGAACTCTACTCAAATCCCGATCGAAGCTCGGGTGGAAGGGGCGGCGGTGGACGAAGTTCAGGGAAAGTGGCTCAGCTCCCAGTTCCACAGCAAGAACCTGCGCGTAATGGTGGAGCTCCGGACGCGGTTGGGGATCCTGCACGGCGGCAAGAGGAGCGGGGCGGTGCCGGTGGAAATCCTCTGCGGCGGCGCCGGCGGCCTCACCTTGAAGCAGCTGGAAGGAGGTGCCTCCGCCAAATGCACTATTAATCTCTTCGTGTGGTCAGTTCCTCCATCCTCCTCCTCCTCCTCCTCCTCCGGCGGGCCCTCGCCTACCCCCACCGTCCATTCCCCTGGGACCGGCGGTCATGTGCTCTGATACCGCGCGAACCCGAGCTCATTCCACCATCCTCACTCGACCTACCTGATAATTGCAGGATCAATCTGCCCTGACGCGGAGAAGACGACGACCGGCCGCAGATCGCGCACCGTACGATCTTCGGCGAAGGAGAGATCCCTCGCCGACCTGGATGTGTACAGGAAGATCTCTGCCCACCACCCAACTGCTCCTCCCCTCTCGACCCTTTGGATCTGTGATCTCTTCTTCCTCCGTTCCCCCACCTCCCCGCCTTCTTTCTGCATTCAATGGGGGCTCTTCTCTCCGCCTCCCAGCCGGTGGCCGTTGGCCCGCCGTCGGCCGGCGTGTGGCTGTCGGAGTGATTATTATTCTTCTGAAATTAAACTACTCCCGGGGGAAAACCCCGCGGGGGCTATTTATTTCTGTTTTTAATTCACCGGGATTATAATTTCGCATAATGTTTAGTCACATAATTAATCCAAAAATTATTTTGAGACTGGTTGGGAGTTTTGGGCTGGATGAAGGCATTGGGCCTGGGCCCATCAGGCCCAACCCCCTCCCCGGGGCCCCGCGGTGAATAAGATTGATTTTTATTATTATTAAAAAAAAGCCTACCCTCCCCGGCGCAACGCGCCAAATCGCCACAGAAGCGGGGTAATTTTTGATATTATTTAATTCAGAAAAAATGGTCCCGGCTGGCGGGTCAGAGAGAGCCGTCGTCAGATGACTCGACCAGCTGTCCCTAGCCAGGTGGATGTTGGTTCAGTGTGGCTTGGACACCGGCCACCAACCAATGGGCCGACGCAGGTCAGCTTTGACCACTGGGCCACTATTTTGGATGAGGCCCAGTGGAGGGCCCACCGGATATCCAGGCCGGCCCAATCGTTTGGGTCCAGAGGATCAGATGACGACACGATCTGACATGCCGCTCATTTACTCCTCTTTCTATATTTCTCCACGATAAATCCCCCCTCACCGGCTGCATTTTCCTTGGCTGCTCTAGGGAGGGGGATTCGGAGGGGAGTCGAGGAATCCGCAAGGGGGGCTCCGCCTTCCTTGTCCTGTTACGTCGTCGCCATCCTGATCCTCCTCCTGCCTGTGTGCATCTGTCTTCTTCGCGTATTTCTCATCTCTCGAATGGGCTGTTGATCGCGTTTAATTGTTCTGGTTTGACCCATCTAGGGTTCGGTGGGATCGTGATCCGGCCATGGCCTCAAAGAGAATCCTGAAGGAGCTTAAGGACCTTCAGAAGGATCCTCCCACGTCTTGCAGCGCAGGTACCCTCTGATCGGTGGCTGTCCTGATTCATTCCATCTGGGGCATGGATATTGGTCTCCGCTATGTTTTGCGTCCTATGCAGGATTACGTCATTGCGTTTGTTTTTATTTTCATTTTTACATTTGATCTTTGGCCGTAGTTATTCGTACGTTCGTGATCCGTAGAAAAATGGATTAGGAGACGCTGGATGGAAGAATACGGATGACTAATCGTTGGCGTCTGTCTCCCAGTTTTTTCTGATGGATTTTGGGTGAATTTATTCCACGGTGACTTGGGGCATTTTGTCCCGGTTTCTGATCCCGGCGTGCTCATGGACAGAGGGGATTAATATACAGATCGGTTTTACCGCGTAGGTTTTTCGTCATACAAACAATGATTATCCGAGCAACAATTGGGAGTCGGATTTGCGTTTGTTTCATTTTTTTCTTTTTCTTGGGCTTTGTGATCACTCTTGGGGCTGATCTGAGTCATTCTTGTTCATTCTTATAATATCGAAGTTCAAAGATGAAAGTGGACGAAACATTTTCTGGAGAACTAATGTTTTGTTCTCGCTAGTTATTGGACTTGAAGGGTCACGATGCCTAGGAGTTTAAACTTGTGTCAGGTCTCCAAATGAAGGAGAAAGTGGCTGAAAAGATTGAAATTTCACGAATCCGACTGCAATTGGTTCGCCTTTCTCGTCAATTTTTTTTTAGTACACCCAAGGTATCTTTTATTCATCTGGTCTATCAAAACATTTAATCAATTTTCCGAAGGGCCCTTACCATTGCCAAGAGAGAGGCAAAAGCCAGTATGGCCGTCTGCTTTAACATTGTCATGTACATTAAAGTAGCCGAATTACCAAACTAGGAAATTTCAAGATGTGCTTCTCAGATTTGTAATAAAGTATTACAAGTCAAATCCATTAGTGATGAAATATAATGTTGGGAAGTCGATGTCCAAAGAGGTGGAGGTTAGCTGGAGAACATTTCACCGCGATAAATTCAAAAATACTAACCAGAGGTTATAGGTAATATCGTCTTAGCTCATCTCATGAATCCACCAACACAGAAGAGAAAGTAGTACGTAACCAGGGTTTATTATGACTCAATAATGGCAATGATAATAAAAGAAAAATTACCAAATGGGCTATCAAAGGTGGGTTGTATGCGATCATGACAAGTAGATATTGATGATGATCATAAATAATTTAAAAAATGAAGAATTCACGTGGTAATCTGTAGCTTTCTATCCCTGGTTTCTGCACTCCATTATTTGCCTTCATAATGCATTTTGCCTCATTGACAAGTAAGATATTCAAGGGATTGCAGAATTTTGAGGGCCCTGACTTTTTATCTTGTTATGTTAGCGTTTTCATGTGCATGGTTTTTCCGTTTTTCTGTTTTTTGGGTTGGGAACCGTCTCCTTCGAATTTTATTTTAAAAGAAAAATGACTCTTATTAAATTGATTTTTTATTTTTTTGTCTCCTACTTGAAAATCTCACTAGTCTTGAACAACCGGGGGATTAATCTTCATAAACATTGTGTATTGGATCCTATGTCCGATATCTTGATTTGCTTGTGCTCCCTTCCTTTTGGCGTGATTCGCCGTATTTTGATGATTCACAGGCCCGGTGGCTGAAGATATGTTTCATTGGCAAGCAACGATAATGGGCCCGCCTGACAGTCCCTATTCTGGTGGTGTGTTTGTAGTAACTATTCATTTCCCTCCGGATTATCCCTTCAAACCACCAAAGGTACTCGACTGCACTTAGCCCAAGTTTGTATAGCCTGTGTTTTCCATTCAATCAGCAGTACTTTTATACATGTTGGCTTTCTGATATCTCTTCATGTTTTGATGATGGTGGTAAATTTAATCATCCCTGGGGTTTTCTCTCATACCCCTTTGATTCCCATAATCAGCATGAACTATTACGTCACATTCGATAGAACGGCTGGCAGATGTCCATAAATAATCTGCTGACCATTATTTGTCAACAGTTCTTTGCCCAGATCTTCTCAAGTTTCTGTTTGAATAGGGAGGGCAAATAAAAAAGCCTCTTTTTCATGTGGGAACTTTTTTTCTATTTTTGGCTCGTATGGGTGAGCGTTAAGCTGACTTTTGGATAACATCAAGACATCTAGATCGCAATAGCCAATGTCATTCACTTAAAAACTCGTTGTGCTTATATATTGTTAAATTTTCCTATGCAGACATGCTGAAAATTTCTGAATAGCTGAATTTTTCTTTTTTTCAGAATTTTTACGCCAGTTAGCTTTCTTCCATTGGATTGTCTGAAGTTTGAACGGATTACTGAAAAATTGGTCATTCTTGCATCTTGCCTTTGCTGCATCAACTCCTGGAGGGAGGGAGGGAGGGAGGGAGAGAGAGAGAGAGAGAGAGAGCGAGAGAGAGAGTAATTATGAGTTAATCTACAGTGATTTTCCGAGCATAGAGATTGTACATTATCTGAAATTATAAATGTATAGAACATATTAAAATTCGAAGTAACTGCTGTTCTAGAGGCAGCACTCTATCCCCTCTTGGAGATCAAAGGCATCTGATGGTGGAGCTTGCAGGTGGCTTTCCGGACCAAGGTCTTCCACCCAAACATCAACAGCAACGGGAGCATCTGCTTGGACATCCTCAAGGAGCAGTGGAGCCCTGCCCTCACCATCTCCAAGGTTCCTCTCTCTCTCTCTCGCTCTCTCTCTCTCTCTCTCTCATTAAGTGGGCCCATCCTGATGTGAAGCCCGTTCTAATTAATTTGTGGGCCCCATTCTGCCCCGGCTGGGCTCAGGTGCTGCTGTCGATCTGCTCCCTGCTGACGGACCCAAACCCAGATGACCCGCTGGTGCCAGAGATCGCCCACATGTACAAGACCGACAGGGCCAAGTACGAGGGCACCGCCCGGAGCTGGACCCAGAAGTACGCCATGGGCTGAATTCACCACCTCTCTCTCTCTCTCTCTCTCTCTCTCTCTCTCTCTTTCTCATCTTTTCTTCGCTGGTTGGCCTGTTTGATTAAGCTTTCTGTATCTATTAAAATTGTTACCATCTTGTGATCTTCCTCTCCCTCTCTCTCTAAGCCTATTCTGGAGGGCTGACGATGTCTCTTTGAGGACTCCTGGGTTTTTATTCTTGCTGCATTATTTAATGCGCAATCTGTTCTGTGCCTCTCCGTATGTCTTCTAGGAGATTACACACTTAATTACGTGCTTTAGAATGACAAGAAGATCAACCCAAAAGGGCCAACTGTGGCCTTACGAGGTCAAAACTTGGCTCAGCTCAAGTAAGAAAGAAGGGTAAGATGATAACCTGTTTGCCTTTGGGGGATTATCAGGAGCTAGGCCTAGAGGAGATGGGCATCAAGGAACAAGAACAAAAGAAATCAAGACCGTGAGGTGAAGGCTTATTGAGAGTCATTTGAATTGTTCTAGGGCTCCTTAGGGTTCCCTATAGTTATTATCTTTTCTATCGTTCTATCACATTTTTGTGGAGTTGTTAGGACTTGTATCACCTGTATTAGAGCGACGATTTCAGATACATGGCACTAAAGCCCAACAACAATTGGATAGACTACTTGTAGGAAGAGATGAAGAATCAAAGTGAAAGATATCACCACCATGTTAAAGATTTTATGACGTTTGGACAATATGAAAGATCATCAAACAATAATTGACCAACAAAGTCCCAAAATGAGACAACTAGAAGAAGGAAAGCATGATACAACATCCAAAGTCTCTAAAGGCTAAATCATTAGAGCTGTTATCTGAAAGTTTAAAAGGTCTTTAAAGGTTCATAATGTCTTGCTTCATTGATAATAACACAAATATTTAGATCCATTCTTTATCGGTGAGAAGGGGAAGCTTTGACAATGCATCGATCTCTCATATACCTCCACACCAAGCTACAATGAGCTTTACTTCAAGATGAACAAAATTTTCAAAAAGGATTAGAGTAATAATGCAATTATGTGTCTTGAAAAGTGACATCTTATCATGGTACCTATGGACGAATAAGAGATGTCTTTCTAGGGGTGACAATATCCATAAGTATACTTCTTTCAATATTTTATAACATGTCATTATGTAATGTATGCCAATAGTTTGTAAACCTCAAGGAAGAAAGAGTAATATCAAAGTAATGGCAAGTTTTTGATGACTTGATGGTATTTTTGAAAAGGGTCCCTAAATATATTATGAGAAATAATCATTTCGAGAGGCAAAATAAAAAATGTTGAGCATGAATAATCTAAGTTATGAATAAATTAAAGAGAGACTTTGCAATATGTGAGTGGCCTAGAAGCTGAACCACTATAAGAGTAAATTTACAACCCAATAATTCATAAGCTCTACATAAAGTAATGATAGGAGCAAACTGAAGCATATTGTTAAAGTTTGCCCAAGCAAAGTTATAACAACTAAGGAATGATAACACAATCACTCATGTAGGAATTAACAAGTCTAAATTGATCATGCCAAGAAACAAGATGATGGTTGATAGTGAGAATGGGTTGTATTTTTATTGAGTTAAATTACAATTACATTTGTGAAAATGGGTTGTATTTTCACTAAGATGACAAGTCTATGTCTAAATTAATTATTATGGATTTAATTTAAGAAATATTTTTAAATTTTATTAATACATGAAGAAGATTGTGGCCTTAGTAAATGTATTGGGCATAATGAGTGACATTTACATGACAAAGAAGATTCAATTTAAATGAGTGAATAGATTGAAGAAGAAACTTTGAAGATGGCAAAAGCATCACTAGATTATGTTGTGAGACTAATAGAATGAGTAGCATGAAACTTAAAGGCTATGTTTAAGGGCATAATTTCATCATCATGAGACAAACAATAATTTTATTTGTGACAAGTTCGAAGATGTATTGAATTTACTCTTATTAAAGATAGTAAGCTACATAATATTAACTATTGAATAAGTAATTAACTACTATGGAATGGGTAAGAAAATTAGAATCATAATCTAAGGCTTATTGACAATATATGATTTCTTACCCTTGAAGTCTAAAAAATATGAATGTCATCTTACAAATTAGTGGTAGAAAACATTGGAGGTAATTCAACTGATTTGACACAATCACTATGAATTTCTCAATAGATGAAGTAATTAAGACATTGAAGAGGGTCCTTGTTTTAGTAAATTGATGATATTCTTAAAGTCCATTATTAAAGAGTTATAAAGTTCTAAAGTTAATTTCCTCTAGTAGGAAGAAGCAACTTGAAGCCAAATTTTTAAGAATCTTTGACTCAGTACATGAGTTCTCATTCAAAAGAAGCACAATCACCTCATTATGTTAACATCAAGTATAAAACCTATTAATGTTTGTTCTTATAGATATTCTCATATCCAAATAGATGAGATCAAATCTCTTGTTCAAGATATGTGATAGGCTAAGATCACTAACGTTCTAATAGTTTATTTTCAAATCCAACCTTCTTAGACAAGAAGAAGGATGAAAAATAAGCTTTTGTGTAGATTACAAAGTATTAAACCAAGCCAAAATTTCTAAACAAATGTTTATACTAGTGATAGAATAACTATTAAACTAGTGATACAACATGATTATTTTTATGATGTTAGATTTTAAGTTTAGATTTCATCAAATTTAGATGAAAAAAGAGAACATTCTCATAATAAATTGTAACATCCATGATGGTCATTATGAATTTGTGGTAATGTTGTTCATCTCACAAATGTCTTATATAGTTTAGTCAATTATGAATGATATTTCAAACTTAAGGCTTATCAATTTTTTAAAATATACTAATATATAGTAACGATGAATGATAGCTAGTAAGTTCATTATATTAGAATGAAATAGATGATTAAAAGGTATGTGACAATGAAAAAAATCCTCTTTGTATTATTGATGTGATGACTTCAACCTCTCAAAATTTTGAAATATATTTATGAACAAATGTTTATGGATTTTAGTGAATATTTTCTTGTCTCTAAGGTATAATTTTATCTTAGTCATAATTAATTGTTTTGGTAAATATGAATATTTTATTATAATAAAACATCTATTTACAATAATATTGAGTATCAATAAATTCATACAAAAAATTTTGATTCATGATAATCTTAAATCCATAGTCTTAAAATGTAACCCCTATACTTATAAACTTGTTATGGCCCAAACTATTAAAGCACCAAAATACACAACTTAAATGGAGCATGATACATCACCCACAAGTTGATGGAAAAACCAAAGTAGTAAATTAGTGTGTGAAAAAAGTATCTTAATTATTATCTCTAAAACTGTCAAATTTTGATATATTGACTTAATTAGAGTATAATTCCCAATTACATCATATCATAACTCCATAGCGATAACTTTATTTAGGTCATTAGAGAGATTTTTTTATCACTATTATATTATAGATCATTGCCTACCCTTGTTGCAATCATAGAAAATAAATTATAATTTAAGACCAAATATTTAACCAACTCAAATCAATTTCAAATAATTTCTTGGTCTCAATATTGCTTAAGAAATCAAGAGGGGATGGGTGAATTTATTTTACCACTTTTTTAAAGATAATAGTATTTATTTAAATTTATTTGTCTATGAATATGTTAGTTATATATCTTGGAGTAAAATAAAGAAGAGGATGATGCACTAGATTTTTAAAGTAGTTCAGTCAAAGTCCTTTGGCTTATATCCACTTGGGTATTTTGATATAAACTTAAACTCCCACAATAATTAGGTTGAGAAGTAAAATTAAGAATTGAGAAAGAAGATATTTGAAAATAGAACACCTTTGAGATATACTACCTTCTTAAGAAGATGATAAGGGAAAACTAACGGAATATGACGAGGAAAAAAATAGGGGGAAAAGGTGTTGAGGCTCCTCAAAGACCTCAGTTATAACAATGGGTCTTTTCACAAAACTTTTTCTCCTCCAATCTCTCTTGCTTCTTCCTTCTTGTCGGGAGGGGATGGGGGGAGGGCTTTAAATGGTTATCTATATTGTAACTATTTTTGAGTCTTATGTCGTCTCTAGGCTTCCTGTAGCTATTGTAACTTATGATTCACTCTACTTCTCTAGCCCAACATCCATGTTTGCCTCTTTGAGAATTATTAGAGCATATTCAACTATTATTAAATTGTTTCAGATGGCTTCAAGTTTAATAGTGTTAACTAGTTCTAGAATGTTCATATGGTTATTGGTGTCATTCTTCTAGTGGGATCATCTCCCACAAGAATGGTATGTTGAGGTCAAAGCCTCAATATACTCTCCCTCAATTTTACTATTCTTCCAAAAAATACACTTTTAATTTTATATGAATTAAGAAAATTTTCTACAATCAAAATCAACAAGCCTTTGATTAAGAACATTATAATTAATATATTAAAAAATTTAGAATTATTTGGTTCTAAAGTCTCATCATTGCACATTGCTTGTCACTCAATGAACTATGTGGCTACATAGACAACACATTATGCATATATATACCAAGCCAAACATCACAAATCAAACTAGCATAAAAAATAATGACTGAATTTATGACGACCTTCAATATTTATTTTTTGTTCACAAATGATGATTGATGTTATTGAAAGAAGCTAGAGGATAATGAGATAAAATAAAAATTTTGTGAGTCAATTGAGAGATGTTCAAAACTTCCTTGATTTGATTTGACTTGTCCTTGATCATTGGAGAAATAA
The DNA here is from genome assembly GCA_024713555.1 of Spirodela polyrhiza. Lineage (NCBI taxonomy): Eukaryota > Viridiplantae > Streptophyta > Magnoliopsida > Alismatales > Araceae > Spirodela > Spirodela polyrhiza. The sequence continues at coordinate 1,189,521 of CM046538.1, read as the reverse complement.
AGATGAGTTAAGAAAGAAGAAGATGTGCAAATGAAACAATAGTCATCACTTGAAAATTCGGTATTTCTTTCCTTAACCCTTGTTTATACAAAGAAGCATATTTATTATTAGGGTTGACCAACTCTTTTTTTTTTTTTGCCCTTACCTACTTATGGTCAATCTAAAATGGGTCTTAAGAGGTTGTGGGCAAATTGAAAAATACATAAACATAAATCATAAAGAGTAAAAAATTCATAATTCTCTTGATAGATGGTACTTTTTGACAATGTTTTTTTCTCTACATTCCTGTTCAAGTCCAGCTTCCATTGATTATATTCATGCAAATTTATGTCACAAATTTTTTGAGATGAAAATTATTTTATTAGAAAATATCATATCTTTGTCTGATTTTACCTATGTTAGTATATTAGAGCAATAATCTTATAAAATCAATATCAAATCAACCACTCACTCTTTTTTTTAATATTTTAACACATGAATTATAATTCAAATATATTCCCAATGCCTATGATATAAAAAATATCTGATAAATATAATTTAAATATTAATATTTAATCAAAAAAATATATTTACTACACATGTTATTTTCCTTATCTTTAAATTATGTAAGAGTTGTATTCATGAAAAAAAATTAAATATAGTAATAGCTTTTTCCATGATATAGACCTTAATTCATTATTCAAACAATCTGAACTCATCAATACAATTAACACATTAATCTTTCATTCAATTCACATCAAATATCATCATTTTAAAGATAATATTTCTCAAAATCATCAAAACCATATTTTCTATTTGAGTTAACTAAAACTCAATAGAGCTTGAAATCAATTGAAAATTGAAGTCAACCAACACAAAAGATGCACAATTTTCAGTGAGTGAGCAAGTTTATCCTAAGTTACTATCATATAAGATGAAATCTTTAGCAATGAAAAGAAAAATTAACTCCAATGTACTTTCTTTGGATGTGCAGCTTATAGTCATAAATTTATCTTACCATCTTCACTTCACTCAACTGTCTAATGTGTTTTAATTATGCAATGCCTTAACACTTATTGATAGTAAAATTTACTGGAGAATATGGATAGTAAATTTCATATGATAATGTGCCCCAAGGAGAAGTTAGATGCTCATTCCATACTTTTTAATTAATAAGTTTAATTTAGTGAGATCAATTGACTAAATCTGAACTTTTACAAGAATCAGTTAACAACTTTTTAAAGACAACTCCTTAAGTTGCATCTTAAACACAAAGTGTTCAACAAAAGGAAGAGCATTGATACAACCCAGATTATTGCATACTTTAGAAGGTGAAGAACACCATCCCAAAATGAATAACTTGTGGCCCAAAAAAGCTAAACCATAGCTCAACTCAAATAAGAGAGAAGGGCAAGGTTGTAACTTGTATGTCTTCAAATAATTTTAAGGATCCAAACCCAGAAGAAATAAAAGTCTCTTAAAAGTTGTCTTGAAAGTCCTAATAGTTCTAGAGTTCATGCAGGTTCCTTAAAGTTTCTATCCCTTCTTCTTTTTCTCTTTGAGCATTCATCATATTTTGTGGAGTTGGGAGTCTCATCACTCTCTCTCTCTCTCTCTCTCTCTCTCTCTCTCTCTCTCGCTCTCCTCTCTTCTTTCTTCTCTCTATGTATATCTCACATCTCTTTTCTCTCTCATCGGTCACCTCTGCCAATGAGAATGAACAGGCAGTGGGGTAACTCCTCCCCGGGACGTCTTCCCTCAATATTTATTATCGGGCCGATTCTGGAGCCCAGTTGCCTTGGTCAGAAATCGCCTTGTCTGGCCCAAAACTATTTGCTCTGTGGCGGCTCCAGGCCCATTCAAATGAAAGACGGTCCACTACAGAAACCCTCGACATCGAAAAGTCTAGTTGGGCCTGGTAACCGGGCCCATTAATTATTCCTACTTTGTTTAAACGGCCTCCGAGATAAATGGGGAAGGAGAGAGCCTTCCCGGCTTCCCGTCCCCTCCTCCCGCTCGCACCATATAAATGCAGCTCCCGCCCCCCAGTCGCCGGCCACCGGCACCGGCGAGACTCACCGGCGATCTCTCTTCCCTCCCCCTCCCTTCTTCTTTTTCTTCTTCTTCTTCCCCCCTCCTGTCCGACGCGGCGACCGGCGCCGGCGAGACGAAGAGACGCTCGACGGCCGCGTCGGTTCTCGAATCCGGCGGCTGCTCTTCCACAGGTACGCCGGTCCCTTCAGATCCTCTCTCCACTCAAAACTGGGCATCGTTGACGAGCGCTCATCGAGAGAGACTCCGATGAGGAGGAGATGCCGGGCTCTCGTTGACTCGCTCACGATTCATTCTCGCGCGAACGCGACGAAAATAATGAAAATCATTTTTGAAATAAGTCAGGTATTTTTTTATTCTAATTATGCCATTTTTCAAATTAAATGACTGGGGAATTAGCAATAAATTTTACGAATTACGGGCACCCGAACGTATGCACGAAGAAATCAGATATTTTTATCCGAATTAGCTATATAAAAAATATTAAGCTGGGCTTTCACTCTGGAAGTAGCTGAACTCCCATGCAGCGCCACGTGGCAGTGCGGAGGGGCAGAGACGGACACGTGGCAGTTTGGGGGGAGAGAGATTATATGATGAATAATTTAGGAATCAGAGCCAATTTGGAAATAAGAAAAAAGAGTAAAACAGAATCCGGAGAATCCGAGTATCTAGGATCGGAGGGGCGGCTGGGTCAGCCGTTTCGGGGGTGAGCTGGCCAGGAGGGCTCGCCTTCTCCGCCGCCGATTTCAAAAATCCGGCGGTAACAGGGGAGAAGGGCGGGCCACCTCCCAACGGGAACTACTCTCCTCCGGCAGAGTCCTCCCCACCCCCGGCAGAATAGGAAGTAACCAAATTCAGAAACATAAGAGGAGAGAGAGAGAGAGAGAGAGAGAGAGAGAGAGAGAGAGAGAGAGAGAAGTTACCCGAATTCGGCTGCTCGCATCCTTAAAACGCGACAGTTCAGCATCCTTCGCAGTGGCCTCTTCTCCGCTGCGATCTACTCCTCTCTGTCTCTGTCTCAGTCTCTCTCTCTCCCCTTGGGCGTCCTTCGTTTGTCTACCAATGCGGAGCAGGGCAGGGGGAGATGCTCGCTCAGCCCTGCGACCGCCGCCGATGCCGCCGGCGTCTGGCCGGCGTTGTCTGCAACTCACCGCCCTGGTGATCCAACCTCTCGCGGGCCTCTGCCGAATTTGATCTCCCCATCATCCCCAAAGCAAGCTCTGTCCTTTCCAAATATCCGATCTCTCTATCGTCTCTTCTCTGTCATCATCTTTCAAGGAGCATTGATTCGTTACAGAGGTCGTTCTGTCTCCTTCTTCTTCTTCCTCCTCCTCCTCCTCTTCCAGGCAGCGATGTTCTCGGCGAGCTGACGAACAGACGAGGGCATTTAAGCGCCATATCGGCGATGGGGAACGAAGGGTCTTCTTCTTTCTTTCCGGCGCCGGCTTTCAAGTTCACAGAGATCAGGAGACAAGTGACGAAGACCTTCAAGCCCTCCTCCAATGGGGCCACCTTCCTTCCCCGCCTCCTCCGTGTCTCCGTCGTCGACGGAGACGCCACCGACTCCTCCTCCGACGAGGAAGACGACTCCTTCCCGTCCCGCCGCCGCCGCGTCAAGCGATACGTCCAAGAGATCGTCGTGGGGGAAGTCTCCCTCAGAGCCACCGCCGCCCCCGGCGGCGGCAAGGCAAGGCCCTGCAAGTTCGAGAAGCCGCCGGCGCCCCCGAGGAGGTTCCGAGGGGTCCGGCAGCGGCCGTGGGGTAAGTGGGCCGCCGAGATTCGCGACCCGTCGACGAAGACCCGCCTCTGGCTGGGCACCTTCGACACGGCGGAGGCGGCCGCCATGGCCTACGACCGCGCCGCCGTGAAGCTCCGCGGCGCCGCCGCCCTCTGTAACCTCCCCAACTCCGGCGAGGAGCCCGTCCTCGACTCCTCGTCCTCTCCAAAGTCGGTGCTTTGCTACGCCCCCAAGGACGAAGCAGAGCAGAAGAAGATGAACCCCCCAGACGACCGAGAATCGCCAGCGACGAAGAGAACCAAGGCGGCGGCGGCGGCCGCGGCGGAGGAGGAGGTGGGGAAGCGGCGCAACCCGATTTTCGAGGATCTGGAGATGGGGTTGGGCAAGGACTTGGCGGCGCTGCTACTGCCGTTGAATGATCTGCCGCTGATGGACTTCTCACCGGCGGCGCCGCCTCCTCCGGGGTTCCCCTTCGCGGAGATGGACGACTTCGGGAGCGTCGCCGTGGAGGAGGGGCCAATGGAGCTGACGGGGGACTCCACGTGGCGCGTGGAGGAGGAATTCGCAGATCTCGTGGACATTGACGAGTTCTTCAACTCCGACGCTCCTCCTCCCAACCCCTCCCCAGCAGGGTACAGCGGAGGAGCCCCTCCGGCTCCGGCGTGATTGCCGCCTTTTTTGGCCAATATATATTATTCTTTATTCTTTCAAAAATATCGTGGACGGGGCCAATCACGACCCGGCTTGGTGCCTATGCCACTTTCCCTATCGGTTCGGATCCCAAAAGAACCGGTCTTAGCTTCGTGATCGGTGGATCTTCCCGGGTCCGTCAGGCCCACTAACGACCCGAATTGCATAGGCCGGATCCAGGCTTCCAGAGAGAGAGGAAGAGGGAGGCGGCTGATAATGCGGGGAGGAATTCGTCAGATCCTCTGAAGGTTTTATTTATCTTTAAAAATAAGAGAATTAGGCTAATAATTTGGCAAAGGGCCACTTTTGGCAGAGACTGCCTGGTGAATGGCTGAGAGAGGAGTACTCTCTCTACCCACTTTTTTGATTAAAAAAACTGCAAAAAGCTACCAAATTTATGCCTTTTTCTATGATTTTCCATCCATATTTGAATGAAAATCATACCTTTTCCCATATTCTCGGAACCCTCCGATGTTTAGAAACCTTTTTCTCCCGATCCGGGCCATAAAACCTGCAAGAGAACTCAGAAATCATGACAGTCTCTGCATCTATACATACATATGTAGAGAGAGAGAGAGAGAGAGAGAGAGAGAGAGATTTATTAGATCCAGATTCACAATGTGGGTTCTCTAGATTTTATTTGATTCACCACTTTTCCATTCCTTTACAAGAACACTCAGAACAGATGTAACAGATAAAGAAATGGCAGAAGAAGAAGAAGAAGAGGAAGAGGACAAAAATGATGTGGAGCTCCCGAATCTGAAGAAAACTTAGAAGAAAAGCTGTGCCGGAGCAGCCTCCTTGTCCCTCAACACACGTCGGATGGGCAGTCAACATGAGGCCGCTGCGATCTCCTCTTCAGATAGAGAAGAAGGAATTGGCCGTTTGGCAAGCAAGAGAATCCCGGGTATTCTATAGAACTCCAGGATTAGAAAAATTATCCCTTGATCCACCGTGGTTGACCGCCCGCCTGCAGAGAGTTGACCTACAGGGGGGAGAGGAAGAGGGCGCAGGAAACCCTGATCATATCTCGGAGGGGTAAGGGGGAAGGGGGAAGCGACCCGATCACGGCGCAGTTCCACAGATGGCTCCTGAAATGGATACAAAATGGCCCATCAGATGCCGTGAGAGAATATCACTGGAAATAGAAAGAGTGAGAAAATATAGTTCATATAAATCAAAATAAAAAGATATTGGGTAATAATTTTTTATTGTGTATTATGTAAACCAAAAAAAAAAGAGTACCAGTGGACCAAGATGAACAGCACAGCTTCCCCTCATTGACGTGCTTGACGTCAAGCCCGATCAACCATGAACCGACGCTGACATCATCATGGGCGTATGCCTTCAGGTTGGATCTGCGGAAGATAAGAGGTAATTAGGGTTCCAGAAGCTTCTCACGGCGTGGGATTCCCGTATGGTAGCAGGAAGAAAGTCAACTAACCTGTTAATGGAGATAAACTGTGCCAATGCTCGGGATAAGATAAAAAATTCACCAGACGCATGACGAAAATATCTGTCAGACACGGCGACATATTTAATTTAACATGGAGAAGAAAGAAAATAGAACCACATGAAGCATATAAATGGCCCTGGGGAGACCCATCAGCAGGCATATATATAAATCCATTACATAATAGGCATAAGGAATTCGGGCAGCATTCTCTTGAATTTAATATTCAATGTTCCTGAATGCTAAAAATAGAATGCTACAGATGATCATTTATGAACTGAACTATTTCGGTGCAATCCCATCAAGCCCTCGTCGATGATGCAGGGAGTAATAAGGGAGCAAAATCCCGGAAGAAAAAGGAAGATCAGCAGGAAATGAAGAGTTGACAAAGGTAAATCGGATTTAAGAAACCATCCAACTGTTCTTGAGCCGGCATATGATGGAAAAGTTTACGCAGAAAGTTGGGAATATACTCACGACTTTCCGTCGCCAAATTTCCACCAGTCAGGTTCGTACCATTTGTGTTTTCTGAAGAAATCAAATGAAAACTGATGAAAGGGAGGCTTGAATGGAACTTGAGAGCTGAGCGGCCAGCTCATCAGAGGCAAACTGATTGATGTTAGAGAATTAGATGAACTCACGAGTCAGAGAAAACTTCGCCTGATTTCATGCATCCAATGTAAGCACGCGGCTCGTCCAAATGAGGTGAAAGCATTGCTGTCAAAGAATCTGAAACAGAAATCAAAGATGCTGCGTTGAGCAACACGCACTTATTCTGGCGGATAAAAAAAAATCCTGGTAGTTTCAAATTGGCATGCAAGTACCAATGAAAGCAGAGATTTGTGCTCATCAACATAGGTGAGCGATAAATCAGGAAATAAAATGTTGATGATAAATCAGGTAATAACAAAAGACAATGACATATATGTGAATAGCTTCTTCATGCTTACGACACAGAAAAAAAAATAGGATTCGTCTCAACCCTATAGTTTACATGTTGATCAATACCATTATTCTCGAGTTTTGAAAAAAATAAAACACCCATTTTGCTAATTTTCATTCATCCTGTATACCACAGCTGGGGCCCCTTTCTTTTTCAAGTTGCTCCCTGACACACCCTATAGCATAGCCTCAGCAAGGCTGCTATTAGGACTAAAGACCTGGTGGTTCTGCTGGCAGCGACAGAGGCTCCCAGCCGGGAAGAAAGAGAAACTGGGAGGTGAGCTGCTTTACCTCATCTTGTTAGGAGGACAGATGGAGATATGAGCAAGGAGGGGAAGATAGAAAACTATCAAAATTTGCTTTTTGTTTGCAAAATATACGATTCTATTTTTAGAAAGAAATCTTAACCAGCGACTAAGCAGTTGACCAATCAGATTGTCATGATTGAAACGCAAGGAACTAAAGGTCACAAGCTTTGGATAGATTTTGCTTAACACAGTTTATTTCACATGAAAATTCCAAAACTATAAGGATATTCCACGCGGAAACGACCCCACATGAATCCCGACAGATCAACTGGACAGAAGCCATAGCTGCCTTACCAAGTGCGTGAAAAAGATCAAGCATAGGCGACTACCATCCTTTTCCTCCGGGCAGCCACGGGCTGCTCATGACTCGCCCAATGTAATTTAGGCTAAGCTCTCAACCCTATCCATGGCCTCGTCGTCAAGAACTGCACCAGGCTCTGATGAAACCGCTGCACTGGATACAGGGCTATTGTTATGGCGGAAGGAAGACAGAGGCTCCTGGATGGTCCTAACGGCTGGGATCATAGCTGTCACGGTGAAATATTGCCCTATCATCCTCATTTAAGCTCACATCATCAATGTTGGCATAATTCTGATGCTGGAGTGTACATATTCCTACTGTATAGAGAAAGTTTAGAGGGACGATGAGAAGAAAGGTTAAGGGTGGCGACCTATCGGGAGAAGAGGGGGGAGGAGAGTAGCAGGTAGAGTAGGGATTATGGGACGGGATGAATAAGACTGAAGCATAGGCTATGATGATGTACTAGTTCTAGATAGTCTTATTTGTTGTCAGTCCATCAAAATTCAGTTGATAACAAAGTAATTACGTATCTAAGTAAGTCAATCAAGGCAAGTTTCAGACAATCCAACCAGAATCAATCGATCAGGCACAATGTTGGGTTTTGTTGGGGGTAAATCAAGATCTCGCACCTCAACCTCTCCACAATCGGACATAGCTGATACCACATACCATGGATCGATCTCAAAAATAAGAAAATTTGATTATTCTAGTGACTTCTAAGACATTTCAATCCGCTCCTAATGTTTTCCAATTGATTTCATTGGTATACTCTTTGATGTGTTGAGCACGAATGAAAGCTTAATATAAAATAATTTACCTAAATTGACATAAATATCGTCATTGACTTTCGCATAAAACTCCGCATCCCAGGTATCAGCCGCATGGCTAAAAAATAGCTTTATCTTTTTTGAAACGTCTTCAGGTGCTTCTATATGATTATCCTGTTCAATCAGAAATAACAAAATTCAGTAGAACGAAAGAAATATACACAAAAATAGAATCGCGCAGATTTTTCTTGGAATAGGGAGAAAATGACAGCCTCTTTTTGGATCATCTCAACAAGAACAATACGTCCATTTAAGGGAGCAATTTAAAAACCCAATAATTTATTATTTTTATGATCATCAGAAAAGAAATCCAATTACAGGAACGAGTACCAACGCAAGGATAGGATGTAGATCTATTTTCATGCACGAACCTAGAAGTGTAATTTATTTATATCTAAAAGTTTACTCCTACACGTTAACTTACAAGAATGAGAAAGTCATTCGTCAGTTTGTTCTCATCCTCAATAGCCCTGTCCAAACCGTCTCCCTGATTTGTACTGAACATCATAAACGAAAAAGTCAGATACGCTAAATTGTAATTTTATGGAATTATTTTCATATAAAAAAGGGGAACCTTCTTCCAATCACGAATCTCAATAAGATGCCTTTCTCCTTCTCCAATTTTTTCAACGCAGCACCTGCATCAAGTAAAATATTTTTTAAAGTTTTAGTTCGAAAGAAAATAATTTTCAAGAGAACATTGTCCATAAAAAAAATTTACATCCAAAAGTGTTCATCATTAACAAAGATACTCGTGTCTTCAAGCATCTCTGGAGAGTTTTTCGTATTGAGCAATCAATAAAAACAGACACCCAAAAGCAAATAAATTCTTCATGAATGAGGTTAAAGGAAAATCAATTGAAAGGGGGAGAAGTACCCGATGGAGAAAATATTGTGTTATCAAGATTACAGATTCGTGTGAACAAAAAAAACGAAGTGCTGGCGGAGACTCATATTAGTGAGCAGTTTAGAGAAACCGATCTGATCATTGCACAGCCTAGTTTTTCACTTCAGAATAAAACGGACGGACAGCTAGATAATACAACTGCCAGAAGAGCACCTTAGAAAAACGAGTAAAAAAACAACATCTAGGCTATGTTAAAAGATAATAAGCAAGAATTAGATGAGCTCCTATCAAGACGATTGAATGACATAACAGTAGCGAATTTCTTTTTTATATGATAGCAATTTACAAAAAAATGATGCTTAAGAAAAAGTCCCAGTAGAGATCGTTTACCTTTTTGTACCCATGACTTCCTAATAGCATCCCTATTTTTTCTCCTACCAAAGCCCGTAAATATCCCTATAACAGCTAGTAATCTTTCCCCGTGATGTGTTCCATTGCTGTTTGAAGAGTGTTTCGCAACAAATCCTTTCTGTTTGGCATCAGCCACTTCAATCCCAAGTTCTGCCAATTTCTTATGCTGGTCCCTGGAACAACAAATCGCCGAGTTCAAAATCCGAAAGACACGTCACGATCTTCAACAAAACCTCTGTAAATGAACATAGAGAGTCGTCGAGCCAAAATACCTGCAGGCCAATATCTTCAGATTATCATCAACTGTAACCGCCGACTGCCCCTAAAAAAGAAGATACAGAATCAATCGAATTATAGAAAATTAAAAGACAGGGCGTTATTGCTAAGATTACACGACGACAGGATTACAGCGAATCCTAATGAAACTAGAAAAGGCACAGAAGCCATCGGGAATATACATACTACCAAAAATAATAGAAGGAAGGGAACAAAAAGAAAAGTTACCTGGCCGGTTCTCCTGTCGATCTCCTTAATAAGAAAAACCCTATTTTCAGAATCCTGCCACAGACTGCGACAGACGACCATGTGAAGGTTCCGTTAATTCAAATGCGCAGATAAACTAAACCCTAATTCTAGTTTTGCAGAAGACAGCTACCTCGGTGCATGGATCTTGGTCAAGATAGAAATGCAAATGGCAATAGATCCGATCAGGCGCCGGAACACAAACAAGAAACGAAAACTCACCGGCCAGCGACGTACACCGAAGCCATCGTCGCGAACATAGCGAGCATCATCGCCGAAATCCGAGAGCGGAAGACCACGCCGGGGGGGCGGTGGCCGGCGGCGGCCCGGCTCTGCATTTCCGCCCAGCTTCGCTTTTCGTCCTCTCAGATGGGCAAGTAGTGGGCGAGGCCTACAAGATCGGAGACGCCCCGCGAACCATTTTCTCCGCAGATCTGCAAATCCCCAGCGGGGAGTCTACAGGCCGGCGGTCAATTGTGGCTGATTACGCGACGCTTGAGCAGACCAGAGTTGAAAGAAATAACGGTCGCCAGGCGCAGCGACTGAAGCTCTTTTGTAAAAATAAACCCCTATCAGATCAAATATTAGTCAAAAGTCTCTTTTTACTTGAACATGCTCAGGTAGAAATCCAAAATTTCCGTCCCCATAAGACAAATACAAAACTAAAACGAGGGTTAAATCGTACTTTTGCAACTGCACCCACCCACCGTCGCTACTTAACTATTCGATGCCGATGGCTCGATAATCCCGAAGCTCGGCCCACTAATACGGTCCGATAATCCTTTTGGGAATGGCTGACGTGGCTTAGAATATGTGGGGCCCAGGCTTCATGAGAGAGAGAGAGAGAGTGGGGCTATGATTCCTGGGTTGACCGGAAATTAATTAATGCCCATAATTATGGCTCTGGCAACCGAAACCTTAATCAGGAGAGAAATAAATCTTCCAATTATAATAGTGATAGCTTTGGAGAGAGAGAGAGAGAGAGAGCGTGTACTAAGCCAAATTAGGTCCACCATCAAGAAGCAACTTGCTTGGCTACGAGCCGAGCTCGCTGGGAGTCGAGGCGGGCCTCCAGGAGTCGAGCTTCCAAGGTGTTCTCCTTCACGCCAGGAGGTAATGCAGGCGGCGGACCCTCGTCGTCTCCGGCGGCGAGAGATTCCCGCGGGCGGCGACCTTCCGTGGCGGATCTCAGAGTTCGCCACGTCGAGTCGGACCGTCTCCCTTCTTCCACTCGCTTCGATCGTCGGGCGGCGCCGCCGAGGTCGAAGCTGTGCCGCCGGTGTCGCACGTCGCCGGCGAGCTCCTCCTCGTCGTCCTCCTCCTCGTCGTTCCAGGGAGCACTGATGGCGTCGTTGAAGGGGACGGACTCGAGGGAGCGCCGGCGATCGGCGGCTGCGCCGCCCTTGACACGGTCCTCCGCCGCGCGATGTGACCGGATGGCTTGGAGAAAGCCATCGACCTCCCCGGCGAGGTCGCTGCCACGGGCTCCGTCGAGCTTCGCCTGCCGACGGGCGTCAAGCCAAGCGTCGGAGGCGTGAAGGACGAGGCGGCGGCGGCGGCGGCCATGGCCGGCGGCGCCACCATCGGACCTCCTTCTCAGCTCCCTGGCCTCCTCCTCGTATTCTCTGATGCCCTCTGCAAGCTCATCGCAGAAATCTGCCAGCCCCTCGTGGGCCTTCTTCTCCGACTCGAGGTCCCGCAGAGACCTCAGATACGCCGACTTCAGGTCGGAAAATTCTCCGGCCAACCTCCGGCGGAGGTTCTCCGAGCGGCGGCGGCGGCGCCGCTCTTCCTGGAGCTGATCTCTCACGGATAGAACGGCTTCCCCTTCTGACTGGTTCTCCTGCAACAGCTCCTGGACGCAGGCCTGAGCTTGCTCTAGCTCCAGGCCCAGTCTTTTCACCAGCGATAAGCTGGATGCATGGTGCTCTTCCAGGGCCCAGATCCGATCAAATGCTCTCAATAAATCCGTTGACGGCCTGAAGCCGTAGCCCGGCCTCCCCTTGAGATCCGAAGAACCTGACGGCGCAGCGGCCTGATCATCAGCTACAACCTTGTAAGAGAGTGGAGCGAACTGTAATCAGAGATTAATTATCTTGATCAGAAAAATATTATGAAATATGTTTTATTATCTTTACTCGAATCGTACATTTTGGGGAAAAAATGTTTCTCTGGAAATATTTACGATACATCTAAAATTCGACCAAAAAAGGCAGAATCAATCCGGAAAGTGAATGATTCGATAAATATATGCATATGTAAAACACAAATAAAGAAAAACGTCAACCCCTGGAAAGCTAAATCGAACGATACAAGAATCTACAGAAGTGCTTGAGCAGGTTATCCAATTCATCTAGTAAATCATGATCTGATGGGCAGCACCAAATCTTAGTTATATGGTGGCATATACGACCGCATCGCACATTTTAATTATGAGAGAGGTTGACCCAGAGCACTACTCTTATCACCAGATAATAAAAGAGCTTGATCGTCCCAAATTCTGGAATATAAAGGTCAACTGGAACAGATATGACCACTAAAAAAATTGATTAGCGGTAACCCACTCATGAGCATCAGATTAGGATTTCCTTCAGGTTAAACATTAACAGATAAATTTCAAAACTCGGAGTAAATAGGGAAATATTTCAATAGTTGGTTCGATGGGAAAAACATGGGTCTGGGAGGGTTGACTTTGCCATCCGGCTTTGGCTCTAATCTCATAAATTAACCACCATGGGACTCTAAAAGAGGGAAGCTTTTAATAATACAGAGAACAGGAGAATTCTAAGGTTTCCAAATGGCGTAATATGGCAGCTGCTATATATCAAAGTCAATAAGGGCTAGGAAGTCGTAGGAAGAGCCAAAGCTTAGATGAGATGCTGCTCTTACCGGCAGGCGGGAGACGAAGGGTTTCGCCAGCTTCTCCTCCCGGGGACTGCGAGACGTGGCTCCTCCCCGGCTTATCCGGGGATGCTGGAAGTGGATATCCTGGGCCTCCCAGAAGTTGGGAACGAGAGTCCTGGAGGAGGAAGGGCGGGCCACGCTTGGAGACCGGCGGCGGAGATGCGGCCCTGAGCATGTCGGGTTCCGGTAATCGCCGGCGGCGGTGTGTCCGCCGTCGCGAGCTGGCGAAGACCCCAACTCTTCCGCCTTCCAGGCCTGCACGGGCGTGCAAGGGGCCCCCTTTCTGGCAATGTTCAGCACCCGCCTCAGCCTGAACCCTAGCCGCGCCGGCGTCTTCCGCTTTCCCCCATCGGCTCCTCCCTCGTTCTCATCGCCATGGCTCGGGACAGCCCGATCGTTCTCCTCACAGTCTCGCAGTTGCTCCATTCGCCCTTTCTCTCTCCACCCACTGGCACTGCCACTGGTACTGCCACTGCCGCTGCCAGTTCTGTTCTCAAATCTTTGTTCCCTCCCGCACCTCACATCTCCCACTTGCTCCGATGGGACCTGTGAGACGACGGCAACAGAGCTCGTAGCTACAGAGACGGAGCGCAGGAAAGGGTAGACACCAGAGACTAGACAGAGAAAGTAGAGAGAGGGTACCTTTTGTCCGGAATCGCGGCCGACCATCAGACGAGTAGGGCGCTGGAACCGGGGGATTGAAGGATATGATTAACGGATACCAGCTGTTAAAGGACAGGTCGAAGCCTCTGGCGGACTCCTCCGCGTCTGGCGGAGGCACGTAGCCCTCGTGACCGGACATTACGGCCCGTACGGTGCGACGTTGCGTCAGGGACAGCGGTCGACAACTGTCGGGAGAGCCCACGCCGGGGGAAGTGCCGGGTCTGGCCGGCGGTCGGCCACGCTGCCGCACGTCCCCTCGAAGAAAGTCCGCCCCGGCGCCGGCGCCGGCGACAGCGGACTGGTCTCCGGCAGCACCGTTCCTCTGCCTTGGTCCGGGGACGGGAGGGAGGGGGACAAGGGGGAGAGCTAAAGCTTCGATCGCCATGAAAACATGAACGTACACGATAGAAAAATATAGCTCAAGGAATGGAGGAAAATCGATTACTATATATCATGTCACTGTAAATATATGGAATCCATGAATGTTCATCAACGGACGGGAGGGGGTTAGGGGGGGGGGCTCAAGAATCTGCAGAAATGTAAGGAAGAACATGAAAGAGATTGAACTCTACCATGGGTTCATCGACAACCGCTAAACCACCGTCTGTAATCCCTCATAGTTGCATGATTGTTACTCTCCAGCTCCAGAAAAATCACTTCCAGGTAGCCACCAAATCTGAAGATTATCTATGATTCAAGGAGAAACTTCAAGTCTGGGTTCGAAGCAGAAGCCCGTGAAGAGCTGAAGAGGGAATCTCTTGTTCACGGGGCATTTCAGCGACCACCTCCACAGCTTCAGGTTCATGTCGAATACCAGCAACGCCGGAGCACCATAGCTCTGAATGTAAACCAGATCGCCGGTGCCGCTGCTGGCAAAAACATCGTCGAACTCCCCGAATCCCTGGAAGAATCTGTGGGGCATCCGGGAAACCTCCCGCCACTCCCTCTTGTGGAGCTCCCAGATGCCTATTCCCTTGATGATATCAGGCCGATCCTGCTTCCCGATCCCCCCCACCATCACCAGCCTGTCTCTGAGGTTCATCAGGCGGCCGCAGGTGAGAGAACAGGGCACTGGTATTGAGGATCTCACCAAGGAGCCACGAGGGTACGCGGTGGAAAGCTCATACATGACCAAGCTATGACGGCTCTCCACGTTGTTCACCACGCCAGTGCAGTACACCAGGAAGTAGAGGACCCCATTGCAGATCACGCTTTCGTCTCCCCCCCTCCAGCCGGTCAATATCTCCTTGGTGGAGGTGATCCAGAGCTTGGTCTCCGATCCGTAGACATGGATAGAGAGGTCCCACTGGAGGAAATCCCCGGGGACCTGCTTGGACTTGACAACTGCAACTGTGTAACCCCGAGAAGCTCTGTCCACAGAGATTGAGAGAGCGCTGTAGTCAGAGAACTTGCCTCCGGGGGGCTCGTTGAGCCTCTTCCAATCCTTGGTGATAGGGTTGCAGACGAAGAGGCGAGTCCTGGTTTCGTTGTCCATGAAACAGAGAAGGCCGCAGGAGGAAGAGACGAACCAGCTGCTGGTCTCAATGCAGGGCAGCTCCAGGCCGCCGTACCACTTCCTGAAGACCGGGTCGTAGGCATATCCTGTTGAGGCCTCATTGCAGGTGAACATGAAGTACCATGGCTTCAGAGACTTGCAAGGGGGGGAAAAGTTGCCGAGGAATCTCTTGGACCTCACGATCTCGTTCCATCTCTTGCAGACGCACCCTGCTCTGAATACGCTGGAGATGGGCAAATGGGCGAGGATTCTCTCCAGGAGATCGTCGGGTAGAAGAAGATCAAGGGAGACTGATGGACCGTTGTCTGCTTCGTCGAACTCCGAAAATGGTTCGAAGTCCTGGACTTCGCTGGTTGCCATTTTGATGCTGCGGTGACTAATCCATGATCGTTCGCCTTCCATTGAGAGATGAACGAAAGAGGAAACCTAACCACAGAGAATGGAATAAGAATTCAGCATCGAAACCAAGTAACCATCCAGGAGCCAGAGAAAAAAGTAAATCTTCATTGTACGTCAGATATGAGGGTAAATGTATCGAAGAATCCATCTGTCGCAGAAAAATTTTCATAAATTACAATACACAATGTGTGTGTGTGTGTGTGAGAGAGAGAGAGAGAGGGAGAGATTTATGAAACCATGAGATATATACTTATGTTGAGAGAGAGAGAGAGAGAGAGAGAGAGGAGAGAAGGGGGGGGGGGGGAGGGAGGGCGAGAAAGAGAGGGAGCTATTCAAACCAAAAACACAAAGGTAATCGTCGAAGGCCATGCTAGGAGAGAACAACAAGGAAAACATCGATCGGCATCTGCTAAATCGTATTCCAAACAGAGGAATCGAGCGTAAATCAAAGAAGCTTCATGCAGAGGAACGGCAGAGGATCAACGAGGAGACAAAAGCCTGTTGCGGATGCTACGCATTCCGCAACACGACAGAAAACGGATAAAAATGTAGAACAAGATGGCATAGAGCCGCCTCAGAATTCCTGATCACGCTTCGGGCGGCGAGAGGTAGACAAATTCAAAAAATAAATATGACTCGAAAAATTATCGTGGAACTAAATGCAGGCATCAGAAACAGGAAATCCACATGCAAACCCTCGGAACGTCAATGATTTCAAAACGGAGAACAAACAGGAACAGATCCGCCCGGCGCGCCACCCATCGCCGGAGGCTCGGCGGAGAGACAAGGGGAGAGCACAAACCTACGCGCAACATTACAAATGAAAAGGGGGCTTACACTCGCATCTACCTGGGAAAAAGGGGTGAAAAATCCAGGAGAAGGCCTTCCAGACGATCTTCCCCCTAGCCGATCTCGAGATACATTCCCTTCCCTTCTCCCAATCAACCAATGGATTCGTCCGACGCCATGTGAAAGCTACCACGGATTTATCCGATGTCCAGACTTCGGAGCGGGTGGAAGGGGAAGATTCAGCGGACCGGGCCCTCGGGCTGGGAGCGGGGCCTCTGATTTTACAGAGACCTTCCCCTCCGGCGGAGATGGTGGCCGGCCTGAGAGAGAAATTTCATCTCCCTCTGTTTATCCAGAGACGACCGGAGGAGCAGAGATTCTGTTTAGGGCTGCCCCCCCTCCCCCGTAGAGGGGTAAATAGGTAATATCCACATGCGTACAAAAGGAGTAAATGCCCCTCGTGTGTCCATTTAATGTTGCCGGTAATTTTTTACTCCAAAATATTACTATTTTTAAAGTATTTGTTTAAGGTTTAAACAAATAATAAACACATTTCTCCCGATCAGACGGCGTTTGGTTAATGCTGGGGCTTTAATATTTTATTTAAATAAATATATTGAAAACTATAATTAAATAAAGTATAATGTTAATGTTAATAAATATCAACTCCAGAGCCCAATAGTGCTGTTAAATGGGCTTTTGGGCCGGACGCGGTGAAAGCCCATCTAAATCCGGTTCGATGATCCTACGTGAGCCGGCCCGGCCTTAACGGCCCCATATGCGTGTCAGTTGGAGATCAGTTGAGTGGCGCGTAGTCAGTTGGAAATTACCAGGCATTTTAGAGAGAGAGAGAGAGAGAAAGAGAGAGAGAGAGAGAGAGAGAGAGAGATTTAGACTGAGTTCCCACTCTCGTTGAATCCCTCGTTCCGTTTTACCGAGTGGACTGGGGAACCCTAGCTGCGGATTCTTCCTGGATGGTGCCGCGAGGCGAAACTGTTCCACTTTTTTCTCAATGGAAGTAATGGCGGCTTGTCAGATGAGGATTCCCCTTTTTCTCGATGTTGCTTGCGTCTGTGAGGAATTTCTATCGTTTCCTTCCATCATTCTATGGGACCATGTTTTGCGAATTTGCTGTTATTGCGAATATTCGACGAAATGTTGCGGAGTTTTCTACTGGATGTGCGTGCAAATGGCGATCTGTTTGTTCACGTCATCGTCTTGGAAAATGTTTGACTATATTTTTCTCCATCGAACGAAAGTCGTGCAATAATTCAATATTCGAATGAGATTTCATGGATCTGAAGCGAATCGACTTTAAGCGAATCGACTTTAAGCGAAACGACTTTTAATGTAGGTTAATTTTTTTTCGGCGAATTCCTGTGAGTGTGAGGTGATTATTGATCAAGTTTCCGCCGTTCGTGCGAATGACGAAACAGTTCCGAAGATGGTTACCGTGTTTGTGCTCTACGAACAAACCGAAAATGGTCTTGCCTGGATTTTGAAACTTTATTTTAGGGATCTCGGTTATGTTCAGTCATGAAATTTCGAGCAGGTTCAGTCACGGACCTTGTTGGACGCACTGCCGGAGGCTGATACCGCAGCAGAACAGCTGTCCTTTTTCCTGGGGAAGCACGCCGTCGCGATCGGCGGCGGATATTGATCGCTTCTCTCTTCCGGTCATCGCCTTCAGTTCTTCTCCCTCCCCGCGGCTCGCTGGTATTAGATTCTGACTTCGCCTCCCCCACCAACCCTTTTTGGTTTTCTCCCCCGATCCCCTTATCCCCCTTACCGTCTGATCGCGTCTAAAGCTTACCTGTCATTGACCCTCTGAGGTGGGTCGGCACAAAGACCAAGTGCCGGTCGACCGAAAGCGCAGGAGCCGACCCACAGACTTGGTTCGCCGTCGTTGGCACGAGAAACCCGCTGCGTTGCCCGGAGCTCTCCATGGGGAACTGCAATGGCTTGCTGTACGATGAGGACGGCAGAGGCTCTGGTGGACCAGATTCCGCCGCCAACAACGGCCTCAACATCCACCCTTCCCCAAAAGCCGCCACCGCTCCGCCGCCAAATCCGCCGGCGTCCGTTGGCGCAAATCCCCGACCATCTCATCTATTTTCAAAAGTCGGGCGTGTCCTCGGCCACCCGATGGAAGACGTGCGATCGATCTTCGACCTTGGGCGCGAGCTCGGCCGCGGGCAGTTCGGTGTCACCCACCTCGTCACCCACAAGCAGACCAAGGAGGTCTTCGCCTGCAAATCGATCGCGACGCGGAAGCTGGTCACCAAAGACGACATCGAAGATGTCCGGCGGGAGGTGCAGATCATGCACCACCTGACAGGGCACCGGAACATCGTGGAGCTTAAGGGAACCTACGAAGACAGGCACTCTGTGAACCTTATTATGGAGCTCTGCGAGGGTGGGGAGCTCTTTGATCGCATAATTGCCAAGGGACACTACTCCGAGAGGGCTGCGGTGGCGCTGTTCAGAGAGATCGCCACCGTCGTTCACAACTGTTACTCGATGGGGGTGATGCACCGAGATCTGAAGCCTGAAAATTTCCTCTTCCTGAACAAGCAGGAGAACTCTCCACTCAAAGTCACCGACTTCGGGTTGTCCGTATTTTTCAAACCTGGTATCGTTCCATCACTCAGCTTGTTGGCAATTGTTGGGAAAAATGGAATTAATTTCTGCTTCGATCAGGATCACCAAATTTTTAACTTGCCGATCTCTCTTCATTTCAATCACCCTAGTACCAATAAATGAATCTGTCACGAGACACATCCGACTTTTGACAAATTGGTATGCGTGTGTTCATGTGTGCATTTACTAATATTCTGTTGACCCTTTTATGATGAATACTTCTCCTGCACCGGTTTCTCCCGTGAACCGTTTTCTCCCACCTTTTCAATCCCTTAATCAGTTCTTCTACTTTGAAATTTCATAGCTGTCTGTGGGACCCATACCTACCGCTGCTTAAGGGATGAGCTGATGCTGACAACCTATCATCTTGGGATTTGGTTTTCACTGTGGTTTTCTTGTATCCAAAATGGAACATTTAGAGGACGCTCCATCACCCACCCATCAGCGCATTACAGGCCTTCTGGCGTCTATATTTCTGACATGATGAATGTTTTTTCCATTTTACACAGATTACTATTCCTGTGAATTAATCTATCAAAATTCTTCTTTTAGGTTTCCTTTTTATCATCATTGGTCTTCCTGCCACTGTTCTCATTGATCCGTTCTCTGCCTTTTCCAGACCGTCAAAGCACTCTTACATGCTGAAGCTACAAATAGTTGCTTGTGACCGTTCCTCGAGCTTTTATTTTCTATCTAGTCCACTCTAATCTTTTGATAATATTGTTGGACACGTCGATTAACAGAATACTACATGTTTCATGGATGCAGGAGAAGTGTTTACAGACCTAGTTGGCAGCGCATACTATGTGGCACCTGAAGTCCTGCGACGGCACTACAGTGCAGAAGCTGATGTTTGGAGTGCCGGAGTGATACTCTTTATTCTTCTTTCTGGAGTCCCGCCTTTTTGGGGAGGTTCATTCATTATCTTAAGTAGACAGATACTAGATACGAACATTAAAATTTTAAAAACTCTTTTATCAAACAGCGACCTTTTTTTCTGACAGAGACTGAGCAGGAGATATTTGATGCAATTTTAGTTGGCAAGCTTGATTTCTCACACAAGCCCTGGCCTTCAATTTCTAGTACTGCCAAGGATCTAATAAAGAAGATGCTCAATCCAGTCCCCAAGGAACGCATTACTGCAGTCGATGTTCTGAGTAAGAATCAAAGGATATCATTTTTGTTCCTTGCTGTCTTTCTCGAAATATGGGCTATACTCAAACAAATCAAACTAGCTTTAAAGCCTCAACCTGATTTTTTTTTTTTTCTTTTCGCATTGTTCTATTATTGAACGTGCACTGGGGGACAATGCTCTATGTGGTTTCATTTCCCTTGTATTTTTAATACATTATTTAGATAGCACTATACCGCGCAGGCAGTTATCATACCGCAGATTTCTATTCTCCAGAAGTCTGTCATATATTATCTGTCTTTGTTCGTCTGACGTCTCATCTTTTTGCCGTAAGGTCACCTTCATTATTCGTTTTACAAGTTGAATTGATATATGTTGCGTTCTTGTGGGAGTATTATACTTTTTCTCCATTTAGTGCTAGATCAAACTGTATTTCTGGATATCCTCCTAGATCTTTCTCTTGTGATCTTATTCTCTGATTTCGTCTGAAAAAACGCAGATCATCCCTGGATGAGAGATGGGGAGGCATCGGATGAACCAATCGATATCACCGTGCTGACTAGAATGAAGCAGTTCCAGGCAATGAACAAGTTTAAGAAAGTAGCTCTGAAGGTGCATAATCTACTTTCGCTATTTAGTTATGTATATCCTCAGTATCTTCACAGTTTTTAGACTTGGCTTCTGCTCAAAGACGGGAGTTCCAGATAACACTTTGTTTTTTTTTTTTTAGGTAATTGCTGAGCATCTCTCTGAGGAAGAAATTATTGGATTGAAAGAGATGTTTAAGTCCATGGACACTGACAATAATGGAACAATTACGTATGAAGAACTAAAAACTGGCCTCCGAAACCTGGGAACTAAGCTTTCTGAATCAGAAGTACACCAGCTGATGCAGGCGGTATGATCTCATTATTAACCTTTTACTTTAGTTGAAGCTTAATTACGGAAAATTGTTAGCTGGGTTTCCAAATGGAGGTTATCCACCAAAGGCATATCTTCTCTATTGGCAAGGGGTGCTCCACTCGTATCACATCTTTTTTTTCCTCTCACTTATGATAAATGGCGCATGATAAGGGAGAGGAGTCATCACAGTTGGGTATTCAAAAGGGGATTGGAAGTCCTTCATGCGACGCAATAGACTGGTTTTTGGACTAGAATAATCAATAGTCCTTCACGTGATTGAATGGGATGCTAGTAAGCTCAGCGTACGGGCGAGGCTGTATAGATGTTTCTACCGTTTTGTACGAACGTGAGGATTTAGCAAATAGAATTTCTTGTGATTTAACACCGTCCTTCTAGTTAATTATGCCCAGCTGTTAATGACACTATGAGGATAGTTTTTCTTCGAAAAGATTGTCTCTGATTTTGATTGTATATGATGAGAAATTCATCCTCTGAACAAGCCCTCTCCCCGGGAATCCTTTTTTTTTCATTCCATCTTTCAAAGACAGGAACAAACATAAGATATTTTTTCTCGTGAAAGAAAAATTATCTTTGTGGCTACTACAAATATTAAACTCTAATTACATTCGTGGAAAATAAAATTATTTATGCAGTCATAATGGTAAACTAGTGATCTTGATGTTGCAGAATAAATAAAACCGGAGCCATGGAAATCCTTTGCTTCTAATTGGAATGAGGTGGGTGATAGCCTATATAGGATGGTGTCTTTTTTACAGAAAAGTAGCAAAAATGCACTTAACCTCCAAAGTCTAGTCGGCATATTTTTCAAGCTATCAAAAGGACAGAAACTTTGCTTCTACATTTAAGAAGTCTTGGCTTTTGTTCTTCCGCAGTTGTCTATCTTCATCATTTACTCCGTTTGTCGCTCCATTTTCTTTTCCTTAATAGCGATTTTTTTTGCTTTTAATTTCAGGCTGATGTTGACGGAAATGGGACCATTGATTATATAGAGTTTATAACAGCCACCATGCATATGAATAGAATGGAAAGAGAGAACCATTTGTACATGGTGTTTCAATACTTTGATCGAGACAACAGCGGGTAATTTTCACCATTCATGGGGACCAGCAGCTTGAAGCTTACTCTTTTTATCAGTTTTAAATCGATTGCACGTGCGTGCTACACACAGGTACATAACAAAGGAGGAACTGGAGCAGGCGCTCAAGAAGCATAATATGGGTGATGGAAAGGCAGTTAATGAAATAATCGCAGAAGTGGACACAGATAATGTAAACATCCTTCACATAATCCCGTTTATGTTTGCTTCATAATTAATGCTCTCCTGTGCACTTTGTTTTGGAGATGATAATTGCAAAAGTGGACGTTGATTTATATATATATAGCTTAGAAATTTGAAATTTAAGTAGCCAGACTGGATGATCTTGATAAGGAACTGGAAATTTGATATTTTAGTTTGGTGCAAGCCGCTAATATCTGACAGAGGAGGAGGAAGGTGATTCACCGGTTTGCATATTTTTCATTGATGAAGATCGTAGAGTTTCTCAAATCTAATATATTCTCTCAAGAAAGTCGGTTTTTTTTTCTCTTTCATCAGATGCCCATATTGCCTGAAAAAATTCTCACCGTGAGGTGTATTTGAGATCAAATAATGAAACCTTTTTTTTTTTGGAATGCAAGAAAAAAAACTGCATTATTTTTTCTTTTTTCATAATTGCACGTCCCCTAAAAGATTCTCACTGCAAGAAGATTATGATCGAATTAGAGAATTGGGCAGCCCTAATTATTGCTGGCTAGGCTCTTGGCTTTCATGGGCAGCTGCCCTCTCCTCTCTTCTTGTGGTTATACGATGCATTCTTCAGAATCTTTGGATGATCTCTATAATGTCAGAGAGCTCGTATATTCTTCCATGCGCTTTACCATCGTTTTTTAATTATTTTTTATTTTTAAAAACTGAGATTCTGAAGAATTATCAGAAAATTCCTGGGATTCCTTAGGAGGGGGGGAGCAAGCTGTTCTTGGAAACCGATTCTTAGAATGGCAGTGGGATGAACCCTCTGCTGTTAACTTGGTTTCTCATTTCCTTCTAACGCGCTCCACCGTTGACCTGAAAAACTGCAGGATGGACGGATCAACTACGACGAATTTGTGGCCATGATGAGGAAGGGTGAACCCGAGACGGCCCCGGCGCGGAATACGAGGTATTAAGCCGCTAATATCTGCCGCGGTATGACCTGCCACCGAGATTTCTTCTACGGCCCGGGCGTTGACTTTTATACTCTTCCAAGACTCTACGACAGCTTGTATTCATTTTAGTCGGAATATTTGAGGTCAACCTTACGTGTAACTTCAATGTTTGAGGTATGATTCCCTCTCTCTCACCGATTGACTCCTCTCTCTCTCTCTCTCTCTCTCTCGCTCGCTTGGTTGTGTATAAATCAACGAGGATTGGGCCGGGGCGTTGACTTTTATGCTCTTTCGAAACTCTACGACAGTTTGTATTCATTTTAATATCGAAACAAGATTCTGATTTGGAAGTCAACCTTGCGTTTAGCGTCAATATCGAAACAAGAAACCTCATATGGACCAGCTATTTGAGGTATGATTCTCTCTCTCTCTCTCCCTTGACCTTCACACGTTGGGCAATGACCACAGCTGCCTTCAATCATCAGACGTTCCCCTTCATCGATCTCTCTTTCTTTAGTCGACGCTCAATGGACATGGACACGAGACGCCGGTTAGTCAACGCCCTTCTTCACGAGCAATCGAGATTGGAGCTGGAAAAAAAAAAAGAAAAAGAAGAAGAAAGAAGAGGAAAAAAAATACAATGACCTGCCAGAGAGAGGGGAAGGAGGGGGGTCAACCGGAGGACCGAGGAGACATCTCACATCTCGAGATCGTGTTTATAAAAAGGAACCGCAAGCCCAGGAAGGAGCGCCGCCTGATCACAGCGCGATGGCCTTCTTCTGCTTCGGGTACTTGTTCTTCACAAAGAACGCCGAGAGCATGCTCTTGCTGCGGAGAGGAGGCCGGACGATCTCTCGTCTGCCCGAGTTCTCAAGCGACCGGTGGCTCGACAAGTTCATGGGAACCTCAGCAGCATCCTGATGATCATGAAAAAAAAAGATTTTTTTTTTAAAAAAAGGAATATAAGAAGAGAAGACGTTGCTGCTTTCTCAATCGGGTAGGAGAATCTACAGATGGATCCTTTGAAGACGGCAAAGATGGAGACGGAGCATGATCTTTTTGACTTTAAATATATATAAAAAAGTCAACTCTGGCCTGGTGGTGAATTTTTTTTAATGCCACGCCGTTGAGAAACCCTGGCGTGCCTCATCTGGGTCGGTGGAAATTTACCTTCACGAGGAGCCCTGGCAGGAATGGATCAAGAGCGGGGGCTCCGGAGGAGGACTGGGGATGTGCCGACAGGGCGAATGGCTGAGCACCTCCGGAGGCTGCTTCATATGCTTAATTATGTCAACGAATGATGAGCAAGAATGAGGCAGCGATCTTAGACAGGATAATTATCTGACTTACCAGTTGGATGGCGGAGATCGGCGGCCTTGGAATCCTTGGTATCTTCATTGCTGCATCATGAGCAACAGATGAAAAAGAGGGAAGCATGTGGGCACAACATCAATTCAATGGCTCAGAAAACTTGCCCTGATGGCGTCTTTGAGGCTCCTTCGGACGATGTGGCATTGGGTTCCGAAGCCAGATGCCACAGAAGAGTTTTGGTACCCGGCGTACCTGAGATTGATGATAATGATGATGATGATGATGATGATATATAGAGAGAGAGAGAGAGAGAGAGAGAGGATGTACCCAGAGGATGAGGACGAGGCATTGTTTGGACGGGGCTCTGCTTATTCTCAGTCAATAATGGTGGATTACTATGCGCCGCCGCCCCTTTGCTGACAGCGTCTGGCTCGCGCATTCCAATCAAAAGAGTCAGCTAACATTCCTACTGATGGAGATTTCAAGCTTTAGAGAGAGAAAGGCTAATTTGGGATTGTCGATCGTACTTGGCAGTATGTAGTGCTTGTGATGCCTCGGACAGATGGGAAACAGCTGCCGCTGCCGGAGGTTGTCCTTGTCTATGAAGCACTGGGAAGTGAGAACTCGCTGGCAATGAGAGCAAGAAGTAATCAGCTTCTGGGGGGAGGGGGGAAGTTTTCTCAGCATCTTCTTAGCCCGCAGGGCCTCACCTGATTTAGAGAGGAAATCTTGAGCTCCACAGTCGACACGTCTGATGTTTGCTGCTCGAACAGGTCGGTCAGCTTGTACGCGACGGTGCCGAGGTGATCGACGGCGTTGACAAGGGCTCGAACAGCATAATCCTTCAGGTTGTCCAACACTCTGGCAAAGGAGTGAGAATCTGGAGCTCAGAAAAGTTAAAGAAACAACAGGAGCGCAGGACAGATAAAATGGTCAACTGACCCATTTCCCAACAACTGATGAACAACAGCATCCTCTACATATCCCAAATATAAGTTTATGAAAAATATAGATGGAGACCCAGATAGGAGGGAATATCACTCAATGATAGTTGAGTGACAAGCATATTAAGGAGAAAATGAATCGGATGCAGTTTTTTTTCTTAGTTTCTGTAGATAAAATAAATTATCCCCCTGAAAGTTCACAGAGCAAATGCAGATGTAGCTCTTCTTCTATTAATCCTCAAAATTAAAAATAAAATAAAAATTAATCAGTGAAAGATGCAGGCACTTGGCCACTATTCTTGGTTATCAAGCGAAACCTTTGCTCTAGTTTACACATGGTCCATGCTTCTTCCACTGTTTCCCATCACAGACGTCATGGTTTCAAGAATTCTAGAGCAGTCATAGAGAAGGTAGAACGCCTTCTAGCAGTATGGCCAACACAGAATCTGCATGAGCGAAGCGGCAGGGGTGGATTAAGAGGATTTTCTTTGGCCAGAAAAACTTACATCTGTTTCTGTTCATTGTGGAGGTAGGATTTTTCACAGTACTCAGCGGCTGAGTAGAGCTGTGGCCTGAGATTCTTCAGTTCCTGCAGATGGCCAGATATGTGATGATCCATGGAATATTAATCCTCAAAAAAAGGGGAATCGATGTTGAATACAGACTGAACAGAAGAACAGGCTTCTTCAGGAAGAACAAATTACAGGAAAATACAAAAAAAATAAAAAAAGAAGGAAGCATGTCGAGTTCCTTGCGAAAACTTGGAAAGACATTGGAGATTGGGCTATGGCATTTCAACAAGAAGAATGAAACCAGGAAAACTCCTGCAAAAATCATCAGCATTGATGACTACGACGTTTGTCTCTGGGTCTCAAGAACCTAATGGCCCTGGAATTCCCCGAATCGCACGGAGAACTCAAACCAGGGCTTGCTTTTCGGTAAATCAACTCGTTCTGTTCTTGGTGATGGTAATCATCGCCGTATCAGTCGGACGGTACCCATCAATGAAATTTCCTTCCTAGGCAGAAGAATAAAGACGATCGCAGATGATCGTCGTGAAAGTAGGACTACGGAGAGCGATTTTTGCGAGGGAGAGGAAGAGCATTCTATGTCAAAAATTGTAAGAACAGCCAGGAATAGGATAAAATTGACGACGACGAGAGTTGCAGGAAGAATTTCAAAAATATCACAACACTGAAGGCCGCGACGGAGAAAACCTAGGCGGATTCGCATGTATCACGGTGGATCGGACTGAGGGAGCCTCGGAAAGGTAGCTCAGGAAACTCAGATCCGAGGCGGAGAGGAAGACACTCACCTGCAGGGCCTTGACGAAACCCTTGCTCCTTTCCATGGAAACCATGTCGAAGGTCGTGGCAGGAGCATCCGTCCTCCACTGCTGCATCCCCGCACTCCCGCAAGCAGCCGCCTCTCCAGATCCTTGAGTTATCAGCGCAGCCGAGATCCGATCCCCAGGAAGCACTAACGCGAGCAAGGCCCCGGGGGAGAAAAAGCAGCAACAGATGCAGGCAACGGGAGTAGGGAGAAGCAGAAAATCCGACCCAGACCGATCCCTCCAGCCTTTATTGCTCTGATTTCAGCACCTTTTTCTTTAATTCGCTCCCCCCTGCTGATGTACTGCTACGGTGGGGTTGGCAGCGCCGGTAGCTGGTTCAGCCACAGTAGAGAGAGAGAGAGAGAGAGCGAGAGAGAGAGAGAGAGAGAGAGGAGTAACCCCGGGGGGACTGGCAGTGAATTTATAGGCAATCGACAGGGACGAGGGTAGAGACGACGACGGAAGATCGAGAGGGGGAAACGCTACTGGGAGGGACGGCGTAGAACGCGGGGGGCGGTGGTCGCCGGTCCCATCATCGAGTCGTTGTCGCCTCCACTCGGAGACGACGACAGGGAACCTTCCCCTGCAGAGGATCCCTTTCCCTTTCCCTTTCCCTTCAGAAGACCGCGACGGTGGCGGAGCCGAGAAGCCGATCACAAGAGGGCGCGCGGCGCTCGGCGGCGCCCTTCCCGAGGCCGCCCTTCTCCTTCTTCCTCTTCTCCTTCTTCTCCCCTGGACAGGTCGGAGGGTGGCAGAGGGAGAGTGCAGTCTGGGGATGGGGACCAGCTACAGCTGTGGAAGATCCTTCTGACCGACGACATCGCGTTGTGGTGTCTCCCACCTGCATCCTATTTAACGTGTCCCCCCCTCCGTCAGCGCCCTACCATTCCTATTCCGCCTACCATTCCTATATTTTAAAAATATAAAATATATCCAGATTCCCCTATTTTAAAAACACCAGTATCGACGTCATATTTCAGATGAATCCAGATCCCATGGGCCAATAAATTATGGGCCCACTTAAGCCCAGCCCATACCCGCCCGTCTGTTCTTGGGCCTCACATTTCATCCGGGCCATAACCAATCTCTCTCTCTCTCCCTCCATCTTCATCTACAAACACAGAGAGAGAGAGAGAGAGAGAGAGCAGTATATACCCCACGGAGAGCAAAGTCCGACTATACAGAATATACAGAAATATTTCCACATAAAGGAGAGACAGCAGTCACTTGGTTGATATATATATATATAGCGAGAGAGAGAGAGAGAGAGAGAGAGAGAGTGGTATCTGTAGATTGCAGAGGCTCAAAATCTGGCGAGTTTCAGGGGGAGGGAGGGGCCCAAAACCCTGAACTCTCTTCTTCATCAGGTTCCGATGCCGGGGCGCCGCCAGGGGCGGAGGAGCAACCGAGAAGAAGACACCAGAGAGCGGTGGAGCAGGGCGGTGGCGGCCGCCAGCTCGAAGAAGGTCGGGCCGGGGGCGGAGGGGCAGCCGAGGGACTGGATGAGCTCCTCCACGGCGAGGACCCTGAACTTTGGGGGAGAGTTGATGGCGACGTTGTCCACGCGGTGCTCGTAGATCTTGCCGTCGCTGTCGAGCTTGTACTCGGAGGTGCCGTCGAAGCGGCCATGGCTGTCCCACGGTACGCGGGGGATCCCGTGGACGATCCACCGGATCATGACGACGTTCTCCGCCGGCTGCCAGATCGAGACGATGTCCAACCAGAGTGCCTTGAAGAACATTCTCCCGCAGATCCGCAGCGCCCAGAAGATCCGCCGGTAGTTGTCGATGCCGACGAAGGTGTTGATCGGGTCCTTGAAGACGACGTCCTCCCTGCCCCCGATTTTTAGAACAAGAAACGAAGTCGAGATCAAAATGCTGCAAACAGAATGAATCACCACGGCTCCAAGGAATAGGAGGATCCGGGTCCGATGAAAAATCTCCATCATTAATGTCGACTGATGATCGGAAACTACGCGATCGCACGACACCGGAGCGCGATAAATGCGTTCAAATGATGTAACTAAGAGCGTCGGCCGCTCAATCGAGCCAACGCGGATTCATCGACGCCGTTTTAGGGTTCCAGTTCCCAAAACCCTAGCGCAGAATTTTTCAGGCAGGACAACCGAGAAAGGATTCAACAGATACAGAGGCAGTGAATCGCGAACAACTGATAGATTACTGAAGCAGATGATGATGCCGCCGGCCAGAAGAAAATTTCCCCAAAACGTCGCAGAGATTTCAATGATAGATCTCATCGGAGAGAAAGACGAAGATCAAGAAGAAGAAATGTTTCCCGTTGCAGACACGGACCTGTAGATGTCGAAGCTGGGCTCCCGGCAGAAGATGGCCGGGAATTCCTCCCTCAGCGTGCGGATCGCGTGGCCCATGTTTACGTAATACTGCTGCTTATCGCAACCGCCTTCCTTCTGCGGCTGCTGCTTCAAGGACGGCAGCGGCGAGGGGGCCGAAAATGGCGACGCCGGTAGCAGCGGGCCGGCGAGGAGCGGAGAGATCACATGCCGCCCGTCCCGCAGAGCATCGGAGACCCTAAGAACCCTCTCCTCTCCAGCCTTCGTCGTCCTCCTCGAAACCCTAGCTCGGGGAGGACCGCCGCCGCCCGCAGAGAAGAAGGCGGCGTCCGTGAGAGAGAACACCGCAGACATCGGAGAAATCCGACGCCGCCGTGCAGGAGGAAGAAGGAGCTCAGAGCTGGGTCGCCGGAGGGGCTAGCGTCGCCAGCAGGTCCTCCATATCCAGAACCAGCAGATTGACCGATTGAAGAAAAACCAGCGAAGGTTGTAGAGAGAGAGAGAGAGAGCTCTATCTCTATATAACCCTTCTCGTCGACCAACAGTCTCCGTTGTCGGCTGGGGGCGGAGAACCATCGACGTGGAAAGACGGCGACGGCGGCTGCCTGCTCGAGCGAGAGAGATCGATCTTCTGTGGTCTGGGCGCCAGCAGAAGGCGGGCTTGTCGGATGTGGATACGGGGATCCGCGGGGGAGATATTTCCGCTTCGTAGACGAATAATCATCGGAGATTAGGATTGCCGTTTAAGGCCGGGGACTTCGTGGGCTCTCGCTGATCCTGCGGAGCACCAAGTCTCCGTGAAGGAATCGAATCGGTGACGCTGCGGATCGGAGGGGGGGATTCCGATAGATGAATCGTCGCTGAACGAGTTCACTCGGCGGGTCCCGGGTGGGGCCAACGGGTTGGAATCGGCGTCAGGTGGAGTGGGACCCACATACAACCCACAGGATAAGTTTTGCCCGGCGGCCCACGTGGTAGGAGATGTCCTCGATGACGTGGCACCGCAGACAATTGCCAGGTAGAGGACGGTCTTTTGGGTTGTCCAACCTGGGCCTGAGAAGGCCAGCCCAATTCTTGTTGTTCCTACCTGAGCCCGGGAAGGGTAGCTCAATTATGGACGTCTACTTTTATGGGCCCAATAAAAGCCCATACACCTGTAGTGGGGTGGAGAGAGAAAGAGAGGGAAGCAGCCCAATTATGGGCCTATATGGGCCGGATAATGGCTCATAAAGTTCAGCGAGAGAGAGAGAG
Organism: Spirodela polyrhiza; assembly: GCA_024713555.1. Lineage (NCBI taxonomy): Eukaryota > Viridiplantae > Streptophyta > Magnoliopsida > Alismatales > Araceae > Spirodela > Spirodela polyrhiza. Next base: position 1,159,150 of record CM046538.1, on the reverse strand, counting down.
AGAGAGAGAGAGAGAGAGAGAGAGAGAGAGAGAGAGAGAGAGAGAGGGAATCAACTCAATTATGGGCCTCTTATATGGGCCGGAAAAGACCCCAAAAACCTTTTGAGAGAGAGAGAGAGAGAGAGAGAGAGAGCAGAAATTCAGAGAAGAGAAGCTGCCGCCATTACAGCGCTCGCTGCCGGTGGGTCACCGTCCGTCGATCTCTATGGCGACGGCAGCCTCCTCAGCCAGAGGAGGAGGACGTGGAAGAGGAGGGAGAGGGGCTAGGGGGGGCAAGAAGCCCCTGCTGGTCTTCATCTTCATCTTCATCTTCATCTTCATCTTCTTCTTCTTCTTCTCGTGGAGGGCCCTGCTCTCGGAGATGGCAATGGAGACGTCGTTGGGGAAGAGGTCCCGCAGGACGAAGGCGTGGACCACGGTGGTGACCAGCAGCACCGCCATCGTCAGCGTTGACACGGCGGAAAGCGCCAGAGATAGCGTCTCCGTCAACGGGTTCCTCACTTCCCCCGAGTACTTGATCGTCGCGATCGCCGCCCCCGTCATCGGGAACGTGTACGCCCACCACGCCAGCGAGAACCTGCAACAAATCCTTTCAATCCTCCTTCCGTCCCCCTAGAGAGAGAGTCTCAGAGAGAGAGAGAGAGAGAGATTTCTGACCTGAAGCCCCGGAAGAAATTGATCCGAACGGCCTGCAAAAGATTTTTTTGTTCTTGTTAAGAAATGAGTTGCAGAGAAGATGGGGAGGGTGGGTTTTGCTTGCTTGCTTACTAGGGAGGCGTAGAGGAAGAGGCCGATGAAGTAGGCGATCCTGGCCGCGGAGTCAAAGTGGCCGCTCAGGTCAGCCCAGGCGACGCAGGCGACGGTGGGGGCGGCGACGAAGAGGAAGAAGACGGGGTGGAGCTCCCTGGGAAGGGTCTCGTTGGTGGGGAGCCGCTGGTAGAGGGTCACGAAGAGGACGGCGTAGTGGGCCAGCCCGACGGCGAAGAAGAAGATGGGGCCCTCCCGGAGGCCAACGGCGGCGCCGGCGAGGGCGCCGACGAAGTTGCCTACGATGGAGAGATGGTTGGAGGGGTTGGCCACCCTGGACAGGCGGCGCCGCCCCCCGGACATCCACTCGCCGTAGATCTTCAGCTCCAGGCAGAGGATCGGCGCCATCAGGACGCACCAGGCGGCGGCGCCGCCGCCGCCGCGGAGGTCAACGCGGATGGACGGGGGCAGGCCGAGGAAGAGGAAGAGGCAGGCGACCCACGGCGCGAAGAAGAAGTTGACCCGGACGGGGTGGTGGAACTCGCGGCGGACGGCCTCGAAATAGAAGACGACTTTCATGGCGTAGGTAGCGGAGACGGTGGCGGTGAGCAGGAGGGTGGTGAACCAGAGGAGGACGTTCACCGTGGGGCTTATTTGCAGGAACTTCGTGGTCAACAGCGGCGCCGCCTCCAATGTCTTCCAGAGGATCGACTGGCTCCCCACGCCGAGGCAGATGCCGAAGGCGGAGATGGGGAAGCGGAGGAGGAAGGGCCACGGCTCGTCCTCCGGCAGCACTGCCTTCTCCGATTGCTGGAAAACGGATGGCGAAAAAATCTCCGGTCAGCCATTGAAATCCTCAGCTCATAGGATCTTCTCTGACCGATTTGACTTTGATCTTTCCAACCTTGAGGACGTCCAGCTCGGGGCCCTCCAGCGCGTCCAGATATCGGTCAACGGGCGGTGCTGCGTAGTCCGTGCTCTGCCTCTCCACCCTTCCAGCCCAGGTCCTGAAAGAATCGAAGCTCCTCTTCCTCGCATCTTCGCCCCTCACTCCGCCGCGGGCGGCCGCCGCCGGCGGCAACAAGAGCTGAGAATGAGGGCGGGCTCTGGGCTGGTGGGTATCCACCGAGCGGCGAGCTCCGCCATGGGAGGAGATGAAGGGCCTGCTAGTAGACTCCGACTGAAGCCCCGATTGAGAAGACGGCCAGCTGATGCAGATCGAATGACGGCGATGGACCTGCAGAATGAATGGAACCAGCGGTTACCTAAAACGGATATGTCGGCGGCCGCCGCCAGATTTCAAGAATAGAAGGATTTGGCCGTTGACTCGAAACCCCTGAGAGAGAGAGAGCGTAAGAACGAGAATGAGGGGAGGGGAGGGGGGGTGGATATGGACCAACCTAAATGGCAGGTCAGAGGGACAGCTCCACCCGCTTTCATCATCATGAATGAAGGGTTGACTCTGAATCCACAGAACTACGGTTGAATCCATGAATAAGATCTCTCGAGCCGTGGAAAACAGTTTCCCAAATCCGAGGGAAGTAGTTGAACAAAATGCATGCATAACTGATCGTAGTATAAAGTATTTTGGGGCTGTTAATAATAATTAACTTTAAAAAGCCCAGAAAATTTGTATGGGATTTGACTTCCTGTTTAATTGGAGTTGGACAAATGAAGATCAAAGAAACAGAGGTTTTGATGCTGACCCAGATGATGATATTGTGGTCCTGATAGAATACGTGTCGCTACAGACTGCTTCAACAAGACATTTAAAGATAATTCTTTGACTTCGTCAATCAAGAAATAAAGAAAAACTGCCCCATAATTGACAATAACCTGAATTTAAATAACTCAACGGTCAACGGAGATATAATCGTTCATGAAGTTTTTTTTGTGCCAAATTAGGATTAGCTGAGTTTAATGGATCCCAAAACACAACCATTTTGGAGTTTTCTATGAGCATCATGGGAACTCCAAGAATCAAAGGGGAATAATCTTATTTAAAAAAATAGTTTGTCTCATTCTTTTTTTACTAAATTACGATCAGCTATATTTATTGGGGCCAAAACATCATTTGAGGGTTTTTTTTGAGCAAGATGGGAATTTCACTAGATGTTTCTTTTTTCTTCTTTTTTTTACTAAATTAGGATCAACTATGTGTAGTGGATCCCACAATATTCATACGCAAGTTCTGCATCAAAATCTGTTGAGAATAGTCCGCATGGTAAGAAGTTAAGATGATGATGATAATAATAGTAATAATGTATGCACATATAGAATATTTTTATACCTCCAGCGAAGGACGTGATAGAGTTTATATGACTTACACCGACAGATTGAGGTGCAGGCGATGGCGGCCTCAGTTCGATCGTTCCGACTCCATCTTCAGCATGATACGAACCAGGAACCGTCTTGGGTGCCAGGCCAAAGAGACGGGAGAACTCTTCTTCCGGGTTGATCTGGTTCCTTGGTGCCAGCGTATATCGGTCTTCCATGAACCCTAAATGAACGAACCTCGGTCAAGAACATGGATCAGATCTCGTGGTCAATTTAGGTTGATTTTTTTGATGTATCATGGAAAAATTACATAAATCAAAGTTCTTCAGTTTCCTGATGATGGCGATGAGGTTTCTTTGGTTTTTTCTATAAGAAAACCAAATTCAGCGCACTATTTTATGAGAAAAAGTAAGTTTGGAGATCATATAGTCACATCATCTATGATTAAAAATCACAAATTCAGCATATTAAACGAAACATTTCCAGATTCGGCACGCACACAGATTAAAATTTGATTAAAAAAGGATTTTTTAGATCATAAACACCTTAAATTGGGTAAAAAGATAAATATTGAGTGCTCAAACATTGAAAGGAAGATATTGGCTATCGCCTCGTTGGCAAAGTGACACCAACCTGATGATGCGGACTCCCAATGAACGACCAGCTCGCGGAGCCAGATGAGCAGCTCTTCCCCGGCAAGGTGTGAAAAGAATACACGTTCAAGGGGGGGAGTCTGCAGGTAGAGAAGTCAAGCCCAGAGTCTGCGGCCAAAGAAGGCCCGAGGTCAACGTTCAGGCGGAAGAACAGCAGGAGGAGGCTCGGCTTTGGAATCACTATCTCAACAAGCTAGTAACAAGGAGAAAGCGGGTCTTCTCCGATTTTCTCGGACGATAATCACGGAAAGAAAGAGAGAGAGAGAACAAGGGGGAGGAGGAGGAGGAGGCTCGCGCCTGGAGTTCTGCGGTTCCCCTTGATCTTCAAGTAGGAAGAACGGGGAATGCAGGTCGACTACAGTGAACTGCCCATGAGAGAGATGGAGACGGCGATGAACAGAAGCTTGTACATTTATAGAGACTGGGACTAGCGAGCGAGAGAGAGAGAGAGAGAGAGGGGCATGGGTTTGGCCGGGTGCAACGACAGCTGTGGTGGGGCACGACGAATCACAAAATTCAAACAGGAGATGTGCGATGTTTCGGAGGCCGGTCGACCCCAGTTGGCGACGAGCTGGGTTACGCCGGTACGTCGGTGGACTTTCTTGGCCCTCTCCGGGAAGCCGAGATTATTAAAAATGGCGCCGCCTTACGTAGAGCGAGGAGCAGAGAGTGGTCGTCTACCACTCCCTTGGACGGAGGGCAGGGGGAACTGTGAGAAGAGAAGGAAGAAGGAGAAGAAGAGTCGCCAGCCACCCTAGCGGGCCTCAGAGCTCTGACTTCTCAACCACGCTGCCGCCGACAGGGACCCGAAACGCCGGCGTTCGGCAGCCATTACGTGGACGGCGGAGGCCGCCAATGGCCGTCGCTCTTAGAAGCAGCTGGCGCCGACCCCCCGGAGACGGCGACAGGTCCTCGGTGTCCCATGCACCGCGGCGGCGCCGCCGGTACGTGCGTAGAAGATGTGGCGGCGCCTGAGCCACAGATGAACTGGAGCTGGCCTTCGCCTGAGAAGGCGACGGAAGGGGGAGACTGTAGTGTTCCCTGGGAGGAGAGAAGAACGGTGGCGCAATCCACCATGACGGGTCATCGAATCCGGAGAGATGTGACCGTGCTAGATGGGGAAGCGATGATGATGACGGCCCATTGCAGCCTCGCAGAGATTAGCCGGGTTTGACTATTGGAAAACGAGAGGGTCGTCTCCCCGAGCTCGGCCTCGGATATCGTACGTAAATGGCAACGGAAAGCGACTCTGATGCGTTCCAAATTATGATGAACGCTTGAGATAGAGATAGAGATAGAGATTGATATAGAAAGAGAGAAGGAGAGGGAGAGGAGAAGAACAGCACGCAATGCCCATGTTTCCTGCTACCTGCGGCCGCTCATTGCGATGGAGGTGGGGAACCAGGGGTCTGTAATTTACGGTCGAGGTAGAGAGAGAGAGAGAGAGAGACGTCAGCATAGTATGCGATCTTGTCTGTAGTTCATATTTTTCAGATTTTAAATTCGCGCATATATTTTCCTCAAATTATCGTGTTGTTAGCGTACTGTGGGATTTCTATCTTCGATAATTAATTAAACAAATCGTCTTATTATATTTTCTATGTAGATTTCATCTCCGTAAATTTATATAATTACCGATAAACCCCGGTCTTCTTTATTCTCCTCTTCGGGTCCCTCTAACCTGTGACCATCCGATCTTCCTAAAAAAACCCCTGCTACATGTTGCTCAAAAGACAAAAATGCCCTCTACTAATCTCTCTCTCTCTCTACCAATTCCCCGTCTCTCCTCTAATCGACCTCAACTCATCGTTTTCCCTTTATCTTAATCGTAAATATTCCGGATATTAAGGATAAGACCATTTTTGGGGGCATAAATGTGGCACCGATAAATATAGAGACCAATTTATAATTCAAGAATTTTATTGGGACTCAGATGGAGTTTTAACTTTACCGCCTTCAGCAAAAGGAATTTTTGTCCATATAAAATCCATATAAAAAGAAACTCCGGTTTCGTCCGACTACTGGGCCAAGTCGTAGATGGGCCACCAGGCCCATTATAATTGGGTCCAGAAAGAGGAAGCTCCTCCTCTCGGTATTTATAGCTGTCGGGGACCCGGGACGTGCAATGGGGGAATTTTCCCCGCCGAGGGGGAGACGTCGGGTGGGGAAGGAGATGGGAGATGGGGCCACGGAGAGGTACGAGAAATTGGGCCTCGCGGAGGCGCTCGGCCGTGCGTGCGACTACGCGGCTGCCTGCACCGAGCTCAGTTTCATTCTGAGGGGGGCGTACTCCAAGCTTCCGAAGAATCTGCAGTTCACTGTCTTCCAGGACACTCTTGCCGCCTTCCGTCTACTCCCAGAGTGAGTGCTTTGGTGGTTGGATTTCGCTGTTGGTTCGGTTTTGTCCCGTTGATCCGGAGTAGAGCAAGCGGCCCCGAAGAGTTGATTCTAATTGGTTTCATTATATTTGGGTTCTCGATTGTTTTTTATGCGGATTGCGCTTTTTGATCGTTTCGGTTGGTAGTCCTAGAAATTGTCCCTAAAGTGTTTTGGCGTATAGAGGGCCAAGTTATTTCTATGTTTGGTGACTTTAAAACTGGAGGTTGTTCATGGAGTATAAAAACCGTAGTAAGACAAGGAAGACACAATTCAACTGGAACGTTTATCTTATGAGTATTTTAATTTTATTTTAATTTATCTTATGATCATCAGTTCATCTATATTATTTCAAATTTGTATGGAGTGGTGCTTATAAGGATCATGCCTTGGACCAAGGTCTGAGGCCATATAACTGAAAATAGTGACTAAGTAGTCAGTTTGAAGGCAACAGTATGTTCTAATTTTTATTAAAGAGTATGAAGCGGTACATTTTAAAAAACTGAACAAATTGGTTGTTTGAGGTGAACATCTCTTGCATTTGAGTTGTCTATTAGGCATTGACAGTCATAATTTTTATCTGTCCCTCAAAATATTTACCGTCTCTTAATTCATGGAATGTTGATATTCTGTAAAAGAAAATAATAGATCCTTTATTTGTGTTTTTGGCTTGCTGTAAAAGAAGGTAGACTATATGATATGTTTTACCATAATATTTAGTTTTTTTGTGAATATTATTGTATTAATGTTGGAATTATGACCTTAACCAGTATTCAATATTAGGTATGCTTTATTCACTAACTAATCTTGAAATAGTGTGCAGACAAGTGCTGGAACATCTGCTGCTCACGTCCTCCATCAAGCATCAGAGGTTTCATTACCCAAGCAGAAAAAGGCCATGGCTATTTCAGAGTTCAAGCGTGCTGTAGTCGCTCAAAAGAGACGTTCTAAAGTTCAAGAAGAAAACGAAGGTCAAAATTCTGCTAGAAAAACTGTCTAGAGGTGTACAGTATAACATGTTGACACATAAATCACAATCATATTCATGTTATCCCATAAAATGGTGACGTTTCTCCATACTCATGGGGTATTATCCTTATAAATGTCCTTCCATGACATCCAACCTATGGGTTGAGAAAAAAATAGCCCCGACGTTTTAATTCTCACAGAAAATGAAGAAAACTCGTAACTGATCCGAATAAATAACTTTGGTTCATCTGCTGCTTTGGTCCATATTTTTCTTTTTTTAGGTTCAAGGCAGCTGCCTGAAGATGTCCTGATTCATATTTTCAGCTACCTAGACTTGAGATCTTTGGTGACTGCCGGTTTGGTATGCAGGTATTCATGAATTTAGATTCAGAAATTATTTTCCGTTTTTATCAATTATCAGAGTAAGACTAAAGTTAGACTTATCCCAGGGTGTGGAACTCAGCAACAGATGATGCCACTCTATGGCAATCGCAGTACTCTCTGCTCTTCGGTAATTGCAGTAGTTCTCGTGAAAGCACAGAGGAGACGCTCAAATCTGTCCCAGGGGGTAGTTCCGAGTGGAAGAAGGCTGTCAAAATAAGATATATCAGTATGTTTCATCTAATGTTAATCTCATTTCAGGTTAATCTCAATAGAGCGTCTATATGTATTTATGTACATAGATTGTGTATGTATGTGTGCATGTGTCAGATATGCAGAAACATATATGTACATATATAATTATCTGGTCTGGTGAGCTTGGATCTGAGATAATTATTCCTGTTTCAGGTCGTCTATCCTGGAAATCCACAGCAACAAGAGGATATTGTGCACATTGCCGATCTATAATTTGGGCAAGCAGTATTTGCATAAACTCAGCACACCAGTGCTCAAGGCTAGCGAATCAACGACCGAGCATAAAGCCTTTGTCGCCAAACGAGGTATCTCCACCCTTCTTGAAGAAAATTTAAACTGAGATCAAATGCATGGTAGACAGAAGAAACTCCCCCAAAATGTAGAAGGGATTTTTCTTAGTTTATGATCCTCGCAATCAGCTCTAATCAGAAAAGAAAAACTCCCCCAAAATGTGGTTCAGGTCTTGTGGTTAAGTTACCATTTGAAAAAGTCGAGTATTCAATGAGAATTCTTTTAGCCCCTGATAAGTGACCCAAAACTCCCCTCACGAGACAAAAAGGCCCCTTTTCTTTGGAAGCCATCGGAGACCTTTCGCTGATCTGTCTGGTTAAGGAGCTTCGTCCTCAGCCGCAAGTGGAGAGGTTCTCTCTATGGATCAGCTGGTGGAAACTTCGGCCAGCTTTACGCTCAATATGCTCTTTGACCGAGGGGAAAGACAGCCATTTCTGTTCTGCTCTTCCAAACCATGCTTGATTCTGATCTCATTAGGTACAGGTGAGATGAGGGCTTTGATATAGTAAGTACAAGCTTGTGATATATTACCCAGAATCAAAAAACACAAGGGCTTTCATAAATCCAAGATCTTCATAGGGGTCGAAAATCGAGAATAACCCCATTAGTAATAAATATGTTACAATGACCCATGCGAGTTAGATAAAGAGCGTGTCCAAAAAAATTTATCCTGTGTTTTATCATCTAACTGATATATGGTTTTAATTCCTCCTATCGGATGTTATATCCTGCATTATCTGGTGATTAGTTTCTCTGCCATTAGATTGTGAGGTACCTGGTGGGGGAGCCTATGCTGGACGTTTCTGACAGCAGTGACAGCGATTCTGATGAGTACCTCCTCAAACTTCCCAGGCTGTGGGCGTACCCAAGCCTCTCAGGCCAGTAGCAGAGAAGTCCCATGTCCCAAGCTGTAAGAAATCTTTTCGTTTTCATAAAATAGAAAGTCTGCAGGAATTGAATGTGACATTTTTCAACTTATTCTCGGTTTTTATTCCTGGAATATCTCATTTGATAGTTGATTCCCTCTCTAACCTAGTTCTCCCCCCTTTGAGCAGAAAATCTGCAAGAATTAAATTTGATACTTTTAAAGGTATCCTGGGATTTTGGCCCCTGCAAAGTTCTCTCTCTCTCTCTCTCTCTCTCTCTCTCTCTCTCTCTCTCTCTCTCTCGACCACTGTAAGAAGTTTTATTTTTATTTTCCGCAAGTATTAAATCCACGGGAATTAAAGGTGATGTTTTTCAAGATATTCCGGTTTTTCTTCCCTATGGAGTTCGTAAATGATGGATAAGCCTCCCCTCTCTCTCTGACTCTCTCCTCTCTCTCTCTCTCTCTCTCCCCTCTCTCTAATCTTGTTTTTGTTTTCCTTGAACAGAAAATCTACTGGAATCGAATATGATATCCTGGAAGACAACCTGGGTTTTTGATCCCTGGAAAGGACTAGAACAGTGGGTGACTCTCTCTGTCCGTCCATCCGTCGCTTCCTGCCTCTGCCTCTCTCTCCCCGCCGTTGTAGGAAATCTTCTTACTGATTGTTCCGGTTCTAGAAAATACCTTCCTTACAATTGCTCCTTGTGATGCAGCGGAGCCATGGCAATTGGGATCTCAAGACTCACCACAAGGTAGGCTCAAGCATTGATTCTGCTCGTGATCATAATGGCATAAGCCTGCCCGACTGTGAGGCCTGACTGGTCTCACAGAGATGAAAGTCGCCCATACCATGAGCAAGGCTTTAAAAAGCCTTCATTAAGCCTCCCTTGCTTCACAGTGCAGGCTCATTTTCCTTTATAGGGAGCCTAAAATGGGCTTTCCTCCCCTTTACAATCTGAAGCTTACTAAGGGTTGAGGTTTAGACCGCCCACAGTAGTTTTACCCATAGAATGATTCCTGAACCCATTTACGATCATATGATTGCGCTTCATCTTGGGTCGTAGTAGCCTTGCCCTTTGAGACAGATCAAGCAAGAGTGGGGAGTCTCTCACTGGTTTCTAGAATGCAACATTAGGAAATGTTGTCACATCCTAGGTTCCTTTACCACACTTAGAATCTGTTTTCCCCTCCTTCATAAGCCCTTGCAACCTTCCTTAGCAAGCCCTCGAGTCGCCCTTGCACCGCCTTCCTCGTAGAAGCTGATGGGTTGACCCAGAAGGTAGAATTCTAAGGTAGAGAATGATTTAATCAAAATTTGGCCATCAGATACCTTTTAAAGTTTTGTAAAAGGGATATGTTGATAGAGTTGGATGGGGGCACGCCTATCCCATTAGCTGGGCTCTTTGAAAACCCATCACTTAATAAGGATTTGCCCCTTTAAAAACTCACTATTGTGAATTGTGGGTGCCATGGAGCTCCTCATAGAAATACAAAAACATATTATCGGCTTGAACCTTTGGGTGGGCTTCACAAGATAAATAACCATAGTTGCATGGAGTTGAAGATTTTTGAGGTGAAGATTTTTGAGTGAAGGCACAAGATGTTGATAACCAATTTTGGCCTTAGACAAAAGAAATATCTAGGGAGACAAACTTGGGTAATTGGGTGACTGAGCTTGTAAATGTTGTTTTTATATTGCTTAAGAGAAATAATGAAATGTTAGTAGAAGGGCTTTTTTGCGACTAAAAGTAGTCAAAGTGGGGGGGTGAATCAATATAAAAATTATTATGACTCTAAGGAGAGAGTTGTCTGAAACCATGTGTCAATATATTTAATGATTATATAAATGAGACAATAAGTTGAAAATAAAATTTTAAGAAAATACTTAGAAGCCTAATTCATCTGTTTTCCCCTCCCTTTTAGAGCTTCACTTGGTCATATAATTCCAACACATTAAATGTCCATCAACCACCTCACAACCTAGAAGTAAATTCTTCAGTCATAAATAAATTTAGAATCAACTACTACCTTAACATCATCATAAGCATCTATATTCCAATGGCTTTCTCTATTTTAAAGAAATGGTCATTTTTGTCTTTATTTACAGAATTGTAAGGTCTATAAAGGGTTGTCAAAGTTACCTTTTGGGGCTATGAATTTTGATTGAGATTTTTTTCCTATTTTGTTCTGATTTTGCTACTTGATTGTGGGACCATGTTGACCTGGTAGGGTTGGTCATGAGGATAACGTTGCTCTCAATTAGAGTCTCATCCTTGTCACAAATCTGCCATCTCACATATTCCTTCATTCTCGCTCTCTAGCCTTGTTGGTTTCCTCTCAATTCCACAGCCCACAACATGGATCTTGAAGGTGTCAATGCACTTGAAGTAATATCCAGCTGCATCAACTTTCTTTTTCGTCATGCAACAAGTTTGTGCAACCATCAATGTCCCTTGGCAGCATCAACATCCCTCTCCTCCCACATGTACTTCTAAATACTCTCATTATCCTACTAAAGATTTAACATATCTTCTTGTGATTGACATTGAAAGACCATAGGAATAGCCATTTTGCATATTGGGTTGATCATAGTCACATAATACAAAATAAATATTTTTCATATATTATAAGAATAAGTATCTTACTTCAGATGATTTTATTAAATTCCTCAATCAGATCTTATTTCTATCAGCATGTGTTTTCTAGTTACTTTATGATATTATCTCTTTAATTCATGGGATTGCCTTGTGATATATGTTGCACTTTATTTGACTTCATGTATTTTCATCCTTGTCTCACATCACTTCCAGCTCACAAGAAAACCTCCTTTACTGGGTGCATTGAATGTCCTACAATTAGAATCAAACAAGATGAGTCAAGGGGCGAAACCAAAGTTGCATTTGTAGCAAAGTGGAGCCTTTGAAAGTATGGCGGCTCATGATGTGCGGCCATTTTGGATTTCCAAGTGATTTTAGTACTTGTCAAATGTGAAACCAGATCTTGAATCAACTAATAAATCCATCCTCTTAAGATATTTTCTGTTTTTAATTTTGATACTTATTTAGACAATCTATGTTTTTGGCCGCCAAAAAATTCTTAAAAGCTTTTCCTATTTTATATATTAGGTAGGAAGACTGCTGCTAGAGACACAAAGTTGAGATTTTCGTTGTTCCTTGATGATCAAAATAAAATTCACTCATCTCATCATACTTTAAGCGGAAAAATGGAGATTATTTCTGCAGCCTAAAAGAATTCAAGTAAACATCTCGGATTATTTCTGCACTTTTTATAAACGACTTGTATTTTGCCATCATTTTAGCCCTAGTCAAATGTAAAACCAGATCTTGAACCAACTAGTAGATCCATCCCTCTTAAGACATTGTGCATTTTTATTGTGATATTTCTTAAGACATTACGTATTTTTAGCCCCCAAAAAATTCCTAAAAAACTTTTCCTCTTTTATATATTAGGCGTATAAAGTCAGGGCTAGAGAGACTTTTGTCGTTGACCCCCATAAGAGACCCAAAGTTGAGATTTGGGTTGTTTTTTGACGAACAAAGTCGCATTATAGAAAATAAATTCATACCAATATCATCATACTTTCAGCGGAAAAAATGAAGATTATTTCTGCAGCTTATCAAGGATTCGAGTGAATGCCTTGGTGGCGACCATTCAGGCGCGACAGTGAACTCCACCCAACACAGCGCAACGTAGAGAGAGAGAGAGAGAGAGAGAGAGATCTTTCTCTCTCTACCCAATATCTCTTAGTTGGTGTAGTTGTCGATGGTGGCGTGGGGCTCGCAGGCCCTGGCGGCGGGGGTGGGCTCGGCGTTGGGGGAGGGAGGGAGGGGGCGGCCGAGGAGCTCTTGTGGAAGGGGGGGAATGCCCTCGAGGTAGAAGGTGTAGAAGAGCTTCACGGGGAAGATGAGCTGCTGCAGCTTCACCTGCCCGCGGGCGCCGGCGAAGACCCCGGAGCCGCCGGTGACGGCGAGGTACGAATCCTCGTACGTCAGATACGGCCCCTGCACCGCGAGGTGCCCGTACTCCCCGAAGTAGAAGCTGTAGATCGCCTCGTACCTGTCGCCCCCCCTCTCCGGCACGTGCTGGATCAGCACGCAGATCCCCGCAGTTATCCCCAGTCTCTTCTCCATGTTCCCGTGGTACACCTGCAACCCCATCCCTTCGTTAGAGAGAGAGAGAGAAAGAGAGGTGTATATAGATAGACAGATAGAGAGAGAAAGAGAGATTAGAGGGAGAGATAGAGAGATAGATGGATGGATTGATCGAGGGAGAGAGAGAGGTAGATCGAGAGAGAGAGAGAGAGAGAGATTAGAGGGAGAGATAGAGAGATAGATGGATGGATTGATCGAGGGAGAGAGAGAGGTAGATCGAGAGAGAGAGAGAGAGAGAGAGAGATTAGAGGGAGAGATAGAGAGATAGATGGATGGATTGATCGAGGGAGAGAGAGAGGTAGATCGAGAGAGAGAGAGAGAGAGAGAGATTAGAGGGAGAGATAGAGAGATAGATGGATGGATTGATCGAGGGAGAGAGAGAGGTAGAGAGAGAGAGAGAGAGAGAGAGAGAGAGAGAGAGAGAGAGAGGGAGAGGGAGAGGGGAGAGAGCCAGACAGAGAGACAGAGAGGGAGAGAGTTGCCTTGTTGGTGAAGGGGACGAGGTCGCCGAGGGCGTTCTGGGTCTGCTTGGGACTGAAGCGGAGGTAGACGGGGCTCTCCCGATCGCCCTCGTTGATCTCATAGACGTACATCTCCTGAACGCCCGCAGCCTCCTCGCCTGCCAACGGCACTGATACTCGTCAGTGGGGGGACAGCGGCGGCGTAGGAGTAAGAGGAAAAAGCCAACAGCGAGCCTCGTTGGAGATCTTGCTTACCGCGTGTGGCCGGCACCATGGGAGCGTCCGTCCCGAGAGAGACAGCGGCAAGGCCGCCGGCGAGTTTTCCGGCGTCGCCCCTTCGAGAAGTCCCGCCGACCGGCCGGCGAGCTTCCCCCGCCCCCGGCAGCTTGATGCTGCTTCTGGGCGGCGCCGCCTCCCCCCTCCTGACGCCGGACAGCTTCAGCGCGGGTGAGCCCAGCTTGAAGGCCGTCGCTGAAGCCATCAATCCTGACGCTCTGTGAACTGTTGCGGGACAGAGAGAGAGAGAGAGAGAGAGAGAGAGAGAGAGAGAGAGAGAGGAGAGAGAGAGAGAGAGAGAGAGAGAGAGCAAGAGAGAGAGAGAGAGAGAGAGAGAGAGAGAGAGAGAGAGAGAGAGAGAGAGAGAGAGAGAGAGAGAGAGCGGAGGTGTTCTGCTGGGAAAGGGAGGGATGGAAAGTGGGTTAAATAGACGCTGAGTCGGCCTGCATGAAGCCTTCGGACTGGTCGTGGGAAAGTAGACAGCGACTGAGAAGAAGATGCCACACGGATTGCGGCCGCGACGTGCAGCACGAGCGATTTTTCGGCGCCGACTTTCCTTGGGGCGGCACGTCTGACTACCGACTGGCTTTGACTTATAAACTCCCACGTGCCGGCAACTCGGACCGGACTCTTTGTGGCGTGATCCACGTCCCCGGCCCACTTTTACGAGGGAAAAAAAACGTGGAAAAATTTAAGGATTCGACTAAAACAGGGCCAATTCTTTCCGGGTTGGACCTCAAAATGGGCCCACCTCAACCTGCATCCTTTTTCTTACTGGGTCGGGCCCACAAGTCCAAAGCCCATTTTATTCTGAAGTAGGGATTCTGTAATCACCTACATGCCGTCCCCTCTCTCTCTCTCTCTAAGAACTGTTGTGTACTGAGAAATGGGCCGGGCCCAAATTTCAGAGGAGCTGTACTCAGAGCCCATTTTGTTGGGCCTTACGTATTGCTTACGTTGGGCCCGTACCTTATAATGGGCTTAGATGCTGATCCGTTGGGCCTGGTAACTTCGTCCAGGCCCCGGCCCGGGCCCGAAAACTATCTGATAAGAGAATCATTTGGCCCATCACCAAATCCGACCAAGATCAGATGGATTATATCCCCAATTCATGCATAACTAGATATTACCTGCCAAAAACCTTATTCTATTTATTATTATATAATCCCCCCAAGATGACCTCTTACGTGGCAACTAACTGGCAAAAGGGCCAGGACATCAGAGATATGCAATAATAAAGGAAAAAAAATCATAAAATCAAGGTGATGAGGATGTGAGAGAGAGAGAGAGAGAGAGAGAGAGAGAGAGAGAGAGAGAGAGAGACCGCTGTTCTTGAGCACGGCGTGATCTGTGGAACCCACTGAAGCCTGAAGGAGAGGACCAAGGAATCCCAAAGCCTTCTCTCGAGGAGCAGTCATTTCCCTGCCATCATTCAGGGAGCCGATGATACGTTAATTAGTAAGATTTAGGCACATAGTTCTACATAAATGCCATATAGTTCTAAGACATAATATAAGTTCTTCGGGAAATGGAAAAAAATGTGCAGGGCAAACGTATGCAAGGAGGGCTGTTACTAGAAGTGCAAGATCTCTCTATATCTTCCCCCAGAGTTCAAGAAGAACATGCACTGTAAATGGTAAAAAAACAGATCATTCTAGGAGCTCCACAGGATCTGCCAGTAACAAGATCTGATCCCTTGAACAGCTGCAGCCTCCGCCATTAGTCCATGAAATGGAAAGAACACATGGCTCATTCCCTCCTGCGCATCAAGCTCTAATCAAGATTGCCGAGCATAATTGAAAGAAATATCAAAAATTGGGAAGAATTCTTGTCTGATCTCTTTTCCTGGGTAACTCGAGTGAAGATGTATGAACTTTGGTGATAGTTTAATCATAAATGGTTCATTAACGGACAAGCATGGCCCTCAAACATAGAGACAGCATTAAAGGTAAGGTTGACCGAGACATGGGTTTGACATTTGATAACGAAAACAGGATCATAGACCACCAAGGGAAGGGATTCCTTTGCCCAGATGCTAAGGAAAGTGCGCCAGAAGCATCAGTGAGAGAAAAGCAGGCAGTGGAAGAAGGGGAGAGAAAGGAAAGAAGATGATGAAGAGGAGTAGAATTCCAAAAGTTATTTACACCGCAAATTAAAACATTAAATAATGCAGGTTATATTAAAATATTGACAAAATCAGATCCAAAAGATCCAAAAAGTCAAAATTTTGGATGGATTGTATCTTATGGAGATCTGCGGGAACCTTGGTGCTCTCTTGAAGCCATTACTAGTTCTATGGTTTTGAACTTGTGCTTGTCATAGTAGTACAATCTTAGCAATGACTGAACAACTGTATTCCCATGAGCAAGTTAAAAATGCAAGCAACTTAAGTGGCAGTACCTCAGGCAGCTACACTATGGTCCTTATATACTGGTCAAGTTTTGTATTGAATAGCTCACACCTACAAAAAGAAAAACCACATAAATAATTAACATGTTTATATGAATGCATGCTCGTATGAAAACACGATAATCAATTCATTCTAGGACGAAAATATGCATGATCTATCGCGCATTAAGGGAATCAAGAAGTGCAATGCAGATAGACCATCAAATATCAATGGAGCAATGCAATTGATAGCTTCTCATTACTATGACAACACGATTAACTTGTTCAGTCCTAAATTCTTACAAGAACAACAACAACCCAAATAAATGCATCACGAAGGATAAACCTGAAGTGCCTCTCATCTTTTATGTTGTGTTATTGATTGTTTTTTTGAGTCTAAGAGGTGAATTTTGAGGGTTTCAAGACAAATTTAAACGAACTTATGCTGATTTCATGTACGGTTCTTAATCGAAGAAATGCAAGTTTAAGGTTAAAATGTGCTAAAAATAAAGTCAATTTGAAAACGTTTTATCTTTTAAAGTTAAGAGTCAAACTATGCAACATCTATACGTGCATATATTCAATCTAAAACCCAATTGTTGGCAACCACTGAACACTGATGATAGATTGGCTCCAAATCATAAACTGACACAGAGAGAGTTAGAGTTGACCTAAGTATCGACCCAAAGCTTCTGGCAAATAATAGGGATTGACACACTATACTTTGGGCACATGTCTAGCATCCAATATATCCCCTGTATCAAAGTCCTGTAACTATCGTTAAGCCCTTATCACTTCATTAAGTGAATCGGGATTTTTCAACTTCTTCAACGAAAAGTATAAACCTCACCTTCCATCACTACTTTTGAAAAAGTATTTTCCACAAAAAAAATCAAAATTTCCCTTTTTGACCAATAAAAAGTATTCCATGATTAGATTCCCCAAAGAAAGGCATTCTTTGCTTGATCAGTTTAACAAAGAATTCAATTTGACCTTTTAGTCGTCGTTTTGGGAGGGTTCTATCCGAGAAGAGGGAAACATAAGAATGTGTCAAAGGAAGCTAATAAAGAACTAAAGATCGCATCAGTGCCCACTCTTTCATCCTTACTGAAAGGAGAAGAAAACCCTATGTACCAAACAACTTTCAAACCTGGATAAGTGTTGTTCAAGGCATTCAAAATTACACAAAATGTGGCAAACAGTTATGTAAACATGAAATGTCACAAGAAAAATAAGCCATTTGTATGCCATAAATATTAATACGGCCATTTAACTCTGCTTCACAAGAGATGATTGTATCCATACAAACGTAAAAAAAGTTCATTATTCAAAGAAAAAGCTAGTATATCTAAATATACCATATGATTTCCAACTAAACATGTTTACATGTGGCACAATATTTAGATGCTCAACAAATGCTTAGAGAAGACAGAGTTCCTACTTGATTGTAGTTCCAGGAGCATATAGAGGATTCTTCATAACATATTCCACGTAGATATTGTATATGTATCTCAAGGATTCTCGAAGATCTCCGCACTTAGGATGGGTAACTAAGATAATCTGCATCAAAATATCAAAAATTCGACAAATGGTGTAAATACAGAGGGCTACAAAGCATTAGCTTTAAAATAAGCATATAATATGAATTCTACTCTCTCTTATGCTATATGTTTGCTATTTGGAGTAGGAAATGGAACGTTGGAATACAGAGACAGAGGCGTGAATACAAATAGAGCAGGAATACAAAATCCTGGGAGCAATTGCATTCGCATAATCTTAAAGAATATAATTACGATAAAAAAAATAAAAATAAGGCAGGTGTCCACACGACAAACCTTAACCCCGGACGGGCTCTCCATGAAGCTCAACTTGTAGGTGTTTGTGCGGAAGCTATGAAACGAGCAGCCTTGCCCAGGCAGAAGGGGCACCCCGAGGCTACCCTTCTCAGCACTGAATCATGAAATGGGTAAAAATAGAGCAAGAAAAAGACGGTTACGCAGCTTCGGGGAGGACCGTTGACGGCAAATTCCAACGAAATCAAGTTGGGAGGGCATCTCCCTCTACCAACCTGATTGGATCCATCTTGGCGGTGAAGGACTTGAGGGAGAAGAGTAGCCCGAACATCAGCTTCTGGTCCTGCTGGGAGTCGAGGGTCTTCAGCGGCCGGTGCCACTCCCGATACAGAAGGCACACCCCATTCCTATTGAAAACATACATCATGTACGTGTTGTTCCCCAGAAGACCCGTCCCCGTCCCCGCCGGCGCCAACGGCGACGGATTCACCTCCGCCGATCCCCCGAAGAACTGCATACTCCAATCTCTCCGCGCAGGATCGCCAAAGCGGGAGATCTCTCGGATCTGCAGGAAGAACAGCCACTCAGAGGGCGGAGAGAACCTTGTTAACTCATTGTTTCAAATATACCCATTATTTTTATACAATTTTAATTTTATTTCATAAGAATATATATTTCTCACATATCCTCTCTGTTTGGACTTTGGACACTTAATGCTTCTGCAGATGATTTCCATTATGAGACTATTCCTTCTACCACGTTATGAGATGGGATACAATAACTTTCGAAGAGTCCTCACCAGGGAGGCCGAGAGAGCCTAGTAAATTCATTGTTTCAAATATACCCATTATTATTATACAATTTTAAATTTATTTCATAAGAATATTTATTTCTCATATGTCCTCTCCATTTGGATTTGGACGCCTTGCTTCTACAGATGATTTCCATTATGAGACTGTCCGTGTCGCCATCTTATGAGATGAGATGCAATAAATTTCGGAGAGTGCACAAATGAATCCGATTGTGGGAATAAGCCGGTTTTATTGGGTATACGATCCGAAAAAAAGATCCGTTATCGGGGCGCAGTGATGGTGTAATGGGTCCCTCAGAACCTATTCGAACCCGATAAAAGGAGGCACTGATCGTCCCTTGCCGGTTGTTGACGTAGCCGAGGTTCTTCTCTGGCCAGAGGAAGGGAGGGGGGAGAGGTGATGCGGCCTCCCATGGCTGATTGAGAGGGAGGGAGAGGGGAGAGGAAGGGAGAGATGAAGTGCCATTCAGTGGCGTGCGTGTGGTCGGCGCTGCCGCAGCACAGGGTGACCGCCGCCGCAGTCTTGGCTGATCCCCCCACCCTCTACACCGGCGGATCTGATGGCTCCATCGTCTGGTGGGACATCGCCGGCAGCGAGTCAAGACAGGTCGCTCTTCTCTCTCTGTGCCTTCATCTTTCTCGTTCTTGCCTAGTTCTAGAAGTAAAGAAGATGAAATTGCCGAGGCGTTGATAGTTTGATTCGCCGGAACTGAATCCTCGTAGACCTGTCACTCTCCCAGGATGTGCGGCCGATGGCGATGCTGTGCGGTCACACGGCGGCAATAGCCGACCTGGCCATCTGCACGCCCGTTGCGGCCCAAGGGGATGACGAGCTTCGGAGCAGCATTGTAAGGAGCTCCGTTTCGTCAGCTTGCTACGCCTCCCTGTTAAGTGCTTGTATTGATGGCGTGCTGTGCGTCTGGAGCAGAGGCAGTGGGAATTGCCGGCGGCGGAGGAAGCTGCCCCCATGGGCGGGGACTCCATGCATGGTCTCCTCGTTGCCAATGTCGCGGCGGTATGTGTGTATCTCGTGTTACAGTGCCGACTCGCCGGTGTACTCGTCAAGCTCACATGCTGCTGGGCCATTGGAAGGTTACGATCGAGATGAGACGGGAGTTGAAAGGGAAATTCATCATAGAAAGGCTTCCAAATGCGCAGTGGTGATCGTGGATTCCTACACCTTGACCATCGTTCGCACTGTTTTCCGCGGTGGATTGTCAATTGGGTCACTTGAAAGCATGAGGATTGTTCCCGATTTGACGAATGGGAGGCAAGACGTTGTGGCTATTGCCGATGCGCTTGGGAAAGTTCAGCTGATGGATCTACCGACAGAATATGATCAGGAAGGGGAAGGGGAAGTCGGTGGACAGAAAAGATCATCTTCCGAAGCAGTGACATTGGCTTTAAGAGGGAGCTCACTTGACGAGGCAAATGCAGTGTCAGTGGCACCACATGGGACCTTCCTGGTGCTCATATATGCAACACACTTCATTATCAAATCATTACTTGATGGTGATATCGTTGAAAAGACAGATTTAGGAAACAGTTCTCTATGCACTGAAGATCCTTTCGGGGCACATCTCTCAGGCTGCACGTTTTTCCAGAATGAGAAACATGCTACCATATTGGAGTCCAAGGATGCAGGGGAAGGAGATGCAAACATTTTTACTGTATGGAGCACCAATGGTGCTGCAGTTGTATTTCTGGTGAAGCATTATGTCTCTGGTTTTAGCCTCAAACGTCTCTGTGAAATTCCAGCATCATCTTATCCGTTTAATGTTAATGCTCACCTTCGTTTCTGTCAGTTCGGTAGTTATCTTGTTCGAATAGAATCGATTCCTTTTGATGTCAGCGGTTCATTATTGTGGAGACCTCAAGTCACCATCTGGGCAATATCCCAACAACCACATTTGCACTCTGACGGGAGTGGAGAGGTACAAAGACAACTGGAAACAGAACCAAGTAGTGATTCTGTGTGCCCTTACTTGGGTTTACGGCTGGGTGTAGGCTTTTTCCCCAATGACAACTTTGGTTGGTGGGCTTCGTATTCTAATGTGGAACTAAGTTTGGGGGCTAACATAAACTCCAAAGAAGGAGGTTTCACGGGAAGTTCTCTCCAAAACGATATTGGAGCTGTGAGTTATGACATGCAGAATAAACGATTTGTATCTTCTTCCATGGTACTCCCAGAAGATTTTCGTGCTCCGTTTACAGTGGTTTATGGCTTCTACAGTGGTGAAATAGAAGTAATACGATTAGGAAATGTATTTTCGAATCTAAATTTGGCTGATGCGCCTGTGTCTCCTAATATCAGTATGTACACATGTGAACGATCTTTTTCAGGCCACACAGGTGCTGTGCTTTGTTTGGCAGCTCACAAGATGGTTGAAGCTTCAAATAACCATAGCGCACTCCACGTTTTAATATCAGGAGGGTTGGATGGAACAGTTCGTATTTGGGATCTGGATGCTGGTCATACTATATTAGTGATGCATCATCATACAGCTCCGGTGAGGCAACTAATCCTTCCACCACCTTGGACCTACCATCCGTGGAGTGACTGTTTCCTTTCTGTGGGAGAGGATGATTGCGTGGCTCTTTCTTCTCTTGAGACCTTACATGTGGAAAGAATGTTTCCTGGGCATCCTTGCTGCCCATCTCTGGTTGCATGGGATAGTGCTAGAGGCTACATAGCTTGTCTGTGCAGGAACCTTCCGTCGCGGTCTGATGATGTCAACTATCTATATATTTGGGATGTTAAAACGGGTGCTCGGGATAGGATTCTGCGTGGTACAGCTTCGCTTTCAATGTTTAACCATTTCTGTATGGGTATCAATCTGAGGGCCAACACGGACAATACTATGAGTGGCATTACTTCTGCACCTTCATTGCTTCTATCTTTAAATGAGGATACAAAAAATCCCAAAACATTTAGAACTAGTCTCCACAAAGCAACTCTCCCATCTTCTTCCGATGGTCAGAGAGGAATTAAAGATCCTACAGAATCACATGGGCCTCTTGCCAACGATAGCAGGGTTGTAACTAGTGATTTCATCGATGATGTTACTGGAAAGAGTTCCAAACAAGTGTCAGCACAAGGTTTTGGCCTAAATAAAAAGTATCCCATCAAATGCACGTGTCCATTCCCAGGGATTCTAGCCTTGGAGTTTGACCTTTTAATGCTGATGTCTTTATGCCAAACAAATTGGCACTCTAGCAAAACGAATGATGACCAAGTCAGTGTTAAGTTTTCTGAGCAAGAAGCCAAGAAATCAAAGTCTTCACAAAAAGCCTCTGATGATGGTACTGTCATACAAACCGAAGGACATCCAAGGGAGAAATTGCAAGAAGAATCTCTTCTCCGATTCAGTCTATCGCTTTTACACTTATGGGACATTGATCATGAAGTAGACAAGTTACTCGTGGATGAGATGAATCTATGTAAGCCGGCTTCTTTTGTAGCCTCTGGTGTTCTTGGTGATAGGGGCTCCTTGACTCTGATATTCCCTGCACTGCATGGTTCACTTCAGGTATCTATGGATTAACAGTAGCCTTTTCAACCAGGTCAATCTTTTACCTCTTCTGTAACTTCTGAAGGTCGCATTTATCTTTCAGCTTTGGAAGTGTTCACCAGAGTTCTCTGCAATGCGCTCTCTTACTATAGTTTCCCTTGCTCAGCGCATGATCTGCTCGTCCCATTCTAGTTCAGAGGCTAGCAGGTAAAACAAAATCAGACGATCTGTTGCTTGTAGATAGATATTCTGCCAATTAAACAGTTTCATTTATGTACCTGGCTCTTTGAAGAGCTGGAAATTTTCTGTATACTGTGTCGTTTTCAGCTCAATCGTCTGCAATATCACTAAATTTGTGGCTTTAATGCTTCGCTTTGTTGGAAAAATATCATTGACCTCTACAGTTCCTTCTCTACTGAGAAGTTTGAAAGAAAACAGACAATTTATGCACTTTCTTATCGAGGGGTATTGATGAGATAAACCTCCAAAGCTTGAACTTCACCCGTTCACCAAGAAAAGCATGATGGATTTGATCAGACTTGGGCCCAGGAAAGTTTCCCAAAGCCAGTACCTTGCGACCCAAGCTAGCTTCATATTTGGTAGGATCTGTGGGTGGCCACCAACGGTGGGAGTGGATGCTGCTGAGAGTGCAGGTGGGTGCAAGGAAGCCTCCTTCAGAGGAAGGGATTGCCACTAGGAGACTAAGGTTTTGGATGTAGGAGTGCCATCTGGGTGGCAAGAAGGATTTGCTACTGGGCAGCACAGGGGGGGAGAGCCCCTTTGCTGCCATTTGGTCGGGGGAGCAGGAAGAATAGGGTTTTTGTCACTGTAGGAAAAGGGGAGGATGACATACTGTGTGGAAGACGATGACCGTTGAATTGAATGAATTTATTATGCTAAAAATAAAAGCTTAATTATTGTACTAGTAATTAAGTCGTCATTACCATGTGTAGACTTTGTACATATGTTTTCAGCGAAGAAATAAAATTTTTACATATATCGAGTATAAGAAGGTTTAACCCGCCCCTAAATTTACAGGGTTATCTATTTAGAAAAACGTTATTACATATGCAGAAATGCAACATAGAACCATGCTGTCAAATGCAGGTACCTAGAACATCAGTGAGGCCATGTGGCAAGAGGGATTCAGTCCATGTAACGACATGGCTAGGCCTAGCTTCTTTTTTTCTTTCAGACATAATTTGAACGGCTAAAGCCTAGAATGTCCTGAAGCCTGATACAATGGTTAGAATCAACACAATATATTGTAATGTTTATGACCTTTGATGAATAAGGTGAGAGTTACAATGGTATTTCATATTCGCACCCATCTGTGATAAAATGTTATTTGAAAGTATGTTTTACACTATAATTTTCGTCAGAGAAATGAAACTTGTTTTCTGAAGCATGATGCCTGAAATTGATCTTCTTCCTTATGCTGGCTTTATCGTGTTCTTAATATCGAGATTTCTTTTTGCAGCGAACTTGCTGCATTCTATACACGGAAAATTGCAGAAAAAGTTCCAGATATAAGGCCTCCTTTACTTCAGGTAGCATATAGTAGCAATGATTCTTGTGTCATTTCCCTATGATTATGGAGTATTTTTAAACTTTTGTTTTCTTTATATTATTTCACAAGAAATTAGTTTGCACTTCATGCTTATAATAATCAACAGCGTTAATTGCCTTACTAGGCCTATATTCTGCCACTGTAGGTGATGAGGCTTTTGAATTTTCTATTCGAGGTCTTATTCCCGTGTTTTTTTTCAAGATGGGGTTGTCTTATCCCTATTTTGTGTTGTCACGGTCGCTGGTTTCCATTCAAACAGCATGAAGATTGCTAATTATTTCGTATGAGATACTAAGGCCCTTAAATAAAAACAATAGAGGACATCAAGATGTTAAAAACTCATCTGACCCAGAGATCTTAATAGTTTCGCATTTCAGTAATAGATGATCAATCTTTTCCTTCTTCCGCAGACTATGCTGTCTGATTTTGGGGCTTCACTAAATAATTTTGTTTCCCTAATCAGAATGCTCACCTCTCCCCATATCAGATCAGGTGCAGCGAATTCTTGAAAGAAAAACTGAAGGCAAAATCTATATCAATTTTTCTAATGATAAAGGTATTAATTAATACTTCTATGAGATCCTGGGGATACTAAATCCTTTAACATTACAGCCAAATGGTGATGTTATGAAGCATCCACGCGATCAACATGATGATACTTATTCAAGTTTATAATGTATGTATGATAAGAGAACAAGTGCAGTAGTTCATGCATAATGGTAGTGAAAAAACAAACGGAGTTAACCCAAATGAATTTCACATTAAATGGAGAACATGCACCCTTTAATTGTAAACTTTTATGATCCATTTACTTCTATGAAAAAAGAAAATTCTTAACAAATGAGGCTAGTATTAAGGTTAACAGCACAGTGGTTACAAAGTTTTAGTCTTAACAACAATAGAAAAGAATGACAGAAGTTGTATTGGTTGTCCTGGGAGGATTGGTGGAAAAGGATTAAGAGGAAGTCCATGAGAAAAGTGGTGTCAGTCACCAACTTTTGGAAAAAATAAAGCTGAGTCGGGGGCATGCCGGACTCATATACCGCCTTAGTTTTTCAGGGGGATATGGTACGGTATTAAAAGTACAATTAAAGAGCATAAATATTAAGCTGTATGAATTATCAAGTGCATGTCATGGCTGTGAGTGGCTGTCTTGTTCCTCTACATTAGAAGAGAACCACATCTGCTCAAATTCACTAACATCACTCTTTTGTCGGGATGTCTAGTATACCTCACGTGTCCTTATATAACTCACTTGTCTTTCCCTATAACTACATGTATGTGTGTCTAGAACCTTCTGAGGGGGCTGATATAAATACCAGACCTCCTCTCCCATTGTAGGAGTATTTTTGACGAATGAGAGAAGCATTTTATTTCCCTCTATGTGCGTGGGTTACCATGCAGCGCACAGAGCTTGATTCAAGCTTCTACACACTCCATGTATATGAATTCATTAGAGGTGGTAGTGTCTTGGACGACATGTATCAACCATATGCTGTAGTAACTTACATAAAGGTGGATATTAGGGTCGGAACACGAAGGTTCAACAATGTGTTACTTGGAGAAGTAAGGTGCATGATGACAACTCTGAGAAGTGGAGTATGAAGAGTTCTTTTATGGTTCATTATCTCGATAGCTTCATTATCAGTCGTAGTTGAGATAGAAAAAATGGTTCATTATATGACTGTAAGGGTAAGCATATGTGCATCTGTAGTGCATGTATATTTGTATGTAGTTGAGGTGAACTTAACCACAATACAAGAATGAAGAGTGTGGAAATAACAGACCTATGTGTATGTGTTGCCTGGTTTAGAAATGATTTCTATGAAACTAGATGTGATGAAAGGAAGTTGTAGAAATTTGATTTGAATGTTACCTTCTCTTTTGCAGTGGCTGATGCGGCTGCTTATACTTGCTTCTATTATAGTATTAATCATTCGTTTCATTATCCTTCTTTTATGCATCATGTCTTGAGCCTGTAAACTTCCATATTTTTAATGTCAACTTAGATCGTGGAAATTCCATCCTTGGTTGTGTAATCTAACGTTATTCAGGTTATAGCTTTTGGCAAGTTTTTGGCAAGATCCAAGTGAACCTGTCCGCATGGCAGCACGTTCTTTGTTTCACTGTGCTGCACCAAGGTCAATTCCTCCTACTCTGTTTCAGCATAAAGCAATCCAACCTAAAACTTCGTCAAATCATGCAAGTGTAGCTGAAGACAATTCAAAATCAGATGAAAAGTATGCATCTGCATATGGGGCTTCTGAAGCTGAGAAGGATGATGAGAATGAGGAAACTAGCATAATTCAATGGTTGGAATCCTTTGAAATCCAGGACTGGGTTTCTTGCGTTGGGGGAACCGCACAAGATGCTATGGCCTCACAGATTATTGTTGCAGCTGCATTAGCTGTCTGGTATCCGAGTATTGTGAAACCGAAAGTAGCCAAGCTGGTTACTGAACGGCTACTTAAGCTAGTTATGTCCATGAATGATCGCTACAGCTCAACGGCAGCGGAGCTGCTTGCAGAAGGGATGGATAGCACATGGAAAGCACATATTGGTCCTGATATTCCTCATCTACTTGGCGATGTAATTTTCCAGATAGAATGCCTTAGTAGTCGTTCTTCTAACAGTGCAACACAAAATTCAGCAGTAACTTCGAATATCCGAGAGACATTGGTTGACATTCTTCTTCCAAGCCTAGCAATGGTCGACATATCTGGGTTTTTTAAAGTAATTGAAAGTCAGATATGGGCTACCTCTTCTGATTCACCCATACATCTTGTATCTCTTAATACACTAATCAGAGTGATCCGTGGTTCACCAAAATCATTGGTTCCATTCATTGATAAGGTAATTTCATTCCATCAACCAAATAAAATGTAGAAGTGCTCTCGTTTTCCAATAGGCACTTGGAATTTTATATCAGTTGAACAAAACTTTACTTCATTTTTTGATTATTTTTTCTTTCAAATTTATCGTCCAAAGTCCCTATTTCAATGCAATGCAACTTTTTTTTTGTTATTGAGTGATGGGCTTGTAGCACTAATCATTTTTTTTTGTTTCTTTTATTCTTAAACTTGGAGTCCTTTTTTAACTTGAGCTTTCTCTTCTTCCACTTTTTTTCCCTTGCTTCATCCCATTCCTAGAACCCCTACGCCCCTGGTTATATGGATGGAGAGACATTCATATTTCCTTTGGTCCGTTATGGAGGCCTGTTGATGTGTTTTGTCCCTCGTGGCATAGTCTGCTTGCTTGTTGTAAGGGACGACAAAAATACTGGAGAGATTTCACATCATGTGCAGATGGGAGGCCCTTTATAGGATTTCCGTTAAAGGAAAAACATACTAAATTACTTTTAAAAGTAAAGTAAATTACAACATCCGAATAGTTCCGGATGTTTCAGAAGCTTTTTTGGAAGCAGAGAAATTGGTCAGCTCAGCTTCTCTTCGTAACAGCTTTCTACTGTTAGAGATAGAAAGGGCACATAAACTGGTAGTCATGTCCTTGTTTTCACATCTGGAAACTTCTTGCTCTGGCTCCCAAGTCATGTCCCGCTTATTCTGGTGCTTAGTTATTTATGTAATTTGGATTTCGGTAATTTGCAGTAGAAAAATCTCTTGCGAGTATTTTTCTGTCAAATGGTGTTGGGTTGCAGATTTTTTTAACTGACATTTGATGTCTAACTTTGAATATTCATGACTGCGAAGTCATGTTCCGTAAATGAGTGATTCTAACTTCACTATTCCTGGAAACGGATGTTATTCCCTGTTTCACATGTTATCTTCTTTCCAATTTCTCTTGTTTAACCTTATGTCGTCATCATGCAGATCTAAATATACCAATCATCTTACTTGTTCGTAGATTTTGGTTAGATAGTGTTCATATTTAGATTTATTGTCCTTGCACAACAGATTTCATATCTGCCATCCATCCAGTGCCTAATATTTGCTGTTGCTCCAATCTCAAACAAGTTTTATGGCTGTATTTCCTTGTACTTCACTGGTAACGATGTAAAATTACTATACTTCTCATTGTAACCACCATCAGCGTAATGTATCCTGTATCTTTGTTGATCCTTTTTAAGATCATTGCAGGTAGTGAATTATGTTCTGCATACTATGGATCATGGAAACTCTGTCTTGCGCAAGAACTGCCTTCACAGTTCCATGGCCACATTAAGAGAAGTTGCGCGTGCATTTCCCATGGTTGCCTTGAATGAAAGGTCTTCTCGACTAGCTGTTGGAGATGCGATTGGAGATATTAGTGGTGCCACCATTCGTGTTTATGACATAGAAAGGTATGAAATAACACTTTATAGGTGGTATTTGTTAATATCTGCGCAAAAAATCAGTCTTGACAGTCTAATCTCCAAACCTTGAGTCATGAAGGTTACATTGTATAAAGTCCGAAAGGCATTCTTGATCATACGAATATATTGCTTGTGTTTATAAATTTGGCGTTTCTTTATTCATGTATGAACGTTTCTTCCTGGGATATTTTTTAAGGTGCCATGTGCCTTTTCCCCATTTTCCGTCATTGATTAATGACGACGGGCATAAGTGTTTTACAACGTATAAAGTCCAAAAAGTATGTTTGATTATACGAATTTCTTGCTTGTGTTTACAAAATTTGGTGTTTCTTTGTTCATGTATGAAGGTTTCTTCCTGGGATATTTTTTTAGGTGCCATGTGCCTTTTCCCCATTTTTCGTTATTTGATTAATAACGACTTGCATAACTGCTTTAATTGTTCCTCTCTTTTTTAGTGTGACAAAGATAAAGATCTTGGATGCTAGCGGACCCCCAGGGCTTCCAAGCTTACTTCCTGGAGGGTCAAACGCAGTTGTTGTTGCGGCTATTTCAGCTTTGAGTTTTTCACCAGATGGAGAAGTAAGATATACTTGGTTTTCTGCCTCCCACAGTTATCCATTTTCCGCCCCAGATTTTAGAGTTGGGGATATCAACTCAGTTCTCTCTCTAAGTGCACTGTTTTCTTAAGTTTAAAATTTGACAAACACGGCTGCGTGGATTTATCATTTTGCTTGGTGACGGCGAATCCTATTTTAATAATAACTTGTGCAGAATTTATTTGCTGCGAGCTGTTCCCTGTATGAAGTCAATACTTTCAGGCTGATTCCTATTATTCTCGTTATTGATTTCCATCTTCTTTCTCTAGCTTTATCTTCTCTGCCTTGAACATTTTGATTGCAATCGAGCGATTAAACATGGCATGCTGTTGGAAAATGCTTCTTCCAAATTGTTGAAACCATATCACATTCATAAAAGATACAAAATACATTGCCCCCACTGACTCTGCACCCCTGAGTTCCGTCACAACTGAATAGCAGGTCAATCTAGCGGTACAGAAGCCCATCCTGATCATAGTTGAATCCTTCATAAAGTATGATCTTGTGTTGATGAATTTTTTTTTGTCTCGCATTAACTTGCCCTGTTTAGGCGATGAAGGATTGTCTGCCCTTTGATGCGCTGCATAAATTTCATTGGTTTACACCGTCCACCTTCGATTCTCTTGGCAGACTTTCCAATGAGATCGTATTTACCATACTACAATTTATTCCCAAACTCTTAATCGTAAATCATGAACCTTTTCGTCTCAGCATTTCAAGCAAATTGTTTGGATCTGTATGAGCATCCCAAACCCGGCTCACTTCTATATTTAGCAAATTAATTGCAGTCATCCTTGACTTCTAGTGAAAATACCATTTTCTGATTTTTTTTTTTAGGGTTTTTCATCTCTGTCTGCTTCCAAAAGTATTGTGCAATCCCTAAACTGAAGGCAAGCAAGTCTTTTGTAAGTGAGTGAATGAGACATATGGGGAGCCAGTTATTTTTTACTTCACTTTTTGTAGACGTTCAAATCTATGATTGACGGTACTAAACTTTAAAAATTA
This sequence comes from Spirodela polyrhiza, assembly GCA_024713555.1. NCBI lineage: Eukaryota > Viridiplantae > Streptophyta > Magnoliopsida > Alismatales > Araceae > Spirodela > Spirodela polyrhiza. Next base: position 1,129,437 of record CM046538.1, on the reverse strand, counting down.
TGTTTCGGGTGAGAACAGGATAAGTATATGGAGAGAATGGAAAATTTTGGTGCTCAGACGATATTTATTGGATTATCCATAGGTCCTGAGATGTAAGGCTCCCAGAAGAGAAAATAAACAGAATTTCTGTCTGTAACCCTTACCAAAAAAGGAAAAAAAAAGAATCTGTGTGGGCTGCAAAACTGTTGTAAAGGATGAAGGCTTGCTTACATGATAAATCCTAATGGAGTGGTCTCGTTGTGGGAATTTTCTAGACGATCAGGATCATCAATTTCTCAATTATGGAGTCATTAGGTGATGTGTTTGACTGTTTGAAGGCCTTGAATCTCATTTTATGGATCGGATCGTCTGCATACATACTTTCTTTGACAAATTTCTGCGGAGAAGAGGAAATCTTTGAACTGCTGCTGCTGCTGATCTTTTTAGATCATGGGCTTTCTTTCCATGAGAGGAGAAGTGTGTTTCTAGAGGGGTTCCCCACTGAATCTGGTTCGTCGGTTTGGTGGGCCCGGATGATCACCTTCAATGGTTTTTGCAAAGAAGTTAGCTTAACAAGGAAATAATTTTGATAGTCTCGTTATAATCAGAGGGTTAGATTTGTGGATCACAAGACGCCATGTCAGCATCCAGAAATCCACAGATAAAGTGGCTTAGCATGTACTTTCGCCCGTCCCTTTTCCCTTAAAAGAAGGATAATTGGATTTACCATATATATAAATATCTTAGACCATTCATTTAGGGCTTGTGAAGCTTTTTGACACAGGCTTTGACTTTTTGTTCCTTTTTTTTTTGGGATGATTTTTGCTTATTTTGGTTAATTTCAGGGACTGGTTGCCTTCTCTGAGCATGGATTGACGATCAGATGGTGGTCATTGGGCACGGCCTGGTGGGAAAAGCTTAGCAGAAACTCTGTTCCTGCCCAATGCACGAAGCTCATCTTTGTTCCTCCATGGGAAGGCTTCTCACCCAGTTCTACCCGGTCAAGCATCATGGCAACCATATCTGGGCATCACAACCAGTCAAGTTCACAGGTCAGATTTATTTTTTATCAGAGAACAAGCCCACAATTACTCTTGATTTTCTCAACCCTCTCTCTCTCTCTCTCTCTCTCTCTCTCTCTCTCTCTCTCATTTTCCCCTTCTCCGTGCTTTCTACTTTTAGCCGTATTCAATTTCAGCTATGGCCTTTAAACTTGTGATCCAGTTTAGACGGTTGGTGTAGCAGAGAGAGAGAGAGAGGTGGATGCGGTATGCCAGTTTTAGCCAAATCTGGTATGGAGTTTGGGATGTGGGAGAGAGAGAGAGAGAGAGAGAGAGGATCAATCTAAAGTTCCATCGCTGTTTAATGGGTTTCACTGCTTAGAAGATCAATTCCCCAATCTTCCGGCTGCCATGCCGGTGGGATTTATTTATACATTCTTTTTCCCATGCTTTCTTTCTCGAGGAGGAAATCAAAATCATATTCCCAGTGCCCTCTCTCATGCCCGCTACGCTCGCGTTCCCCCAGGCGAAGAAGACGGCGCCGGACGACGCTGAGGGCGACAGCCCGAAGATCCTGCTTCAAAATCTCGACCTCTCTTACCAGCTGTCGTGGACCGATGGCAGGAGAGTGGCCCTCACCCGCCATGGCCAGGAGCTGGGTTCCTTCCAGCTGTGAAGGAGCTTCTCTCTCATCTGCTACTCCACGGAAGGAGCAGACGAGGCGCATCGTATGAGACCCTCAACCATTGCTTCCCTTTTGGGTCAAAAAGGGGCCCATATCAGGTAAATCCCTGCCAGCCGCCTCCATTACCCGCAGATTCTTGATTTTTTTTTTCTTTTTTTTTTGGGGTGATCTGCCGGTTTATCATCCTTTGCACAAGAGGGGAATGCATGCATTAAAGTATTTTAATTTCAATTTTAAAGATATTTGCATAGCACGGCAAGAGATTTTTGTATAGAAAAAATAGTTTTTTTTTTTGTACTTTAAGGAATATGGGTTGTAGAGAGTAGGGCTTTTCTCTCTCCTCTGCTCATCTCGTCTCGTCTCGTCTGCTGTGGATCCCAGAGAGGAGGTGGAGCTGGCGGAGGAGAGGAGGGCGGCCCCGCAGGGATGACCTGTGAACCTGCTCCTTCAACTCGCACGTGCGGAGTGTGCATCTGTAGTAAGCTTTTTTTATTTTTATTTTTTCTTCTTTTGGAAGGAGCTTCATAGGAGCCAGAGACTTGAGTAGATGGCGTGTGCATAATTTATAAGATGAGCTCTCTCTCTCTCTCTCTCTCTCTCTCTACCTCATCCAACCCGCGGTACCCGTTATCGTGAAAAATGGTGGACGAAAGGCTCGACAGAGGAATCGTGCCCGCTGACCGTCCCGCATACCATTTTCGAGCTCCGGGACGTCAAGTCAACCCGATTTATTGTCAGCCAACGGCACAGAGAGAGAGAGAGAGAGAGAGAGAGAAGTCCCAAGACAAGGAAAAATAGATCAAAAGAATAATCTATAAGCGTTGGCATAAGACGGCAATAGAGAGAGGAAGTGAGAGAGAGAGAGAGAGGGACCTGATTGGAGTGTATAAATAGAAGGAATGGGGGAGGGGTGGGTCCCAGTGGGGGGAAGTCAAAATAGGGGCCTGCCCCCCTTGAGCATCCCCAAGAGGTGGTCGAAGACCTGCCCCCCGCCGTCCCGGAGGCCGGAATGCATGAACTCGTTGGTAATCCAGAGCCTGATCCCCGCGATCTGGGACGCCGTCTCCGTCGACAGCTTGAAGCTCACGTACATGTCCTCGTAGTACACCGCAGCCGCCACCGGGACCTGCGCCTCCCAAGTCAACCCGAGTCAACTCTGCCTCCTCACCCCAGTCAACCCTCCCCCCCCTCCCCTCTCTTCATTTATATACCACTTCAAGAGAGAGAGAGAGAGAGAGAGAGAGAGGTGGGATTTGTAGAGAGAGAAAGTCAGTACCTCGTTCTTGTTCAAGGCAGCAACATCGTAGAGAGAGGGCCAGTCCTCTTTCTCAGACAGCAAGTGAGCAGCCTCTTTCAGATGCTTCAGGGCACCCATCTCATCAAACACCCACGGAAACACCATCTGCCTCAACCCCAGAAAAAAAAAAAAAAAAAACCCCAGTAAAAACCCACAGATTATTATTCCCAATAAAAATAAAATATAAAGCTGATAATCGATCCATTGCATCCTGATTACTCGATAAAGGATGGGAGAGAGCAGCGGCAACGAAGTTCCTCAGTTTGTAGTAAGAAAATAAAATAGTCATATAAAATGTGATTCCTTTTTGGACGAAGAAAAGGCTAATAATAACTTGGTTTGAGTCTCAGTTCTGAAGATATTTAGAGGTTGAACACCAATCATTGAGCACAGTTGATCGAACTATTTCAGGAAACATGGTCCCATTCGATGATCCACAGATATTTCTAATTCCTCGTAAATATGATCGAGAGAGTAACTATGCACCGTTGACTTGTGTGTTTGGTCAATGAATATCAGTTCTTCATAATCCAAAACTATAAGAAAATTTTTATCCTGCAATGAGATCAATGATTGGTAACAAGAATGTTTGCAATGAATGGGCACAATTAAGAAACCGTATCATGGATTTTTATCAGGTCACTAACGCATTTCTCCTTCGAGAGGGTTTGACCGGGGCCTTGATTGCTTGAGTCAACCATTTTGATGATAATCCCATGCGATGAAATCCTTCATATTTATATAAAATGTTTTAAACGAATAATTTAATGCACCAATTAAAAAAATGGACCCAGAATTACATTTTCCCTTTCTAAGACACGCATTTGACTTACCTCTCCAGTGAAAAATACAGGGCGACGTTCTCTTGCAGCCTTTACTGGATCAAACACATTGTCTAGTGAATTCCTTATTCTCTGAGCAGACCACTTCGATGAAGCGCCCTAATAGTCAACGGTACCATTATAAGCAATAAGCACCACCAGCGACTAAAACAAGACAACTAAGACCCTGAAAAGTAGGCCTGCAGATGATGACACCTGGCAATAAATGGATTCATGCAAAAGAGCATAGAGCGGGTTTGTGTCGAATGACATCCAGCTCTCGAACTGCAGAATCCACAAAATAATTTTTTTCAGATGACAACATCCACTTAGAAATAAGCAAAATAAATTTTAGTTAGATCCACAAAAAACTCAAAAAAGTCACATTTAGACCACATACTGATAATATCTAGTAATAAAATGGCATGTTAAGGATATTCCATGATGGTGAAAGGAAAATTAATCCACATGTTGCTACGCACCTAAGTTCGTCAGATCTAAATCAAGGATAATTTAAAACATATACAGATGCTTACAGATCTCAAGAAATAGTAACTAATACGCTTAGGTGCTCCAGGAACTAGTATGGGATCCCAGGCTCTTTCAAACCTGCAATGAATTCAAGAACTCTGAATAGACGATGGTTGACCTGAAGGTATCGGTGCATCCTACGAAAAAAAAAAACCCAAAGTCCACCGAAACTTACATGTAATGCAAACGTTCAAAACCGGTGCTTGATCCCAAACCCACGAGCCCAAGATTCTGGAGTCCCCTAGGAGTCAATATGCCCCCAGATGGAAGAGGCACCTGACGCAGAAGGCATAAACACTTATTTTTGTCGATTCAATATTGAAAATAACTGCCATGATTATGCCTAAGATTGATGCAACTTACTTACCCCACCACCTTCAGCTTCGCTCAAGTAAATAACAAGTTCATTAATAACAGAAACATCTTGAGGAAACCTTTTGTAGTATTTCTCATTCTGCTGCACAACTTGGTCAAAGCACGCTCTGTAAACGTCGTCAGCAGTACAGTCCTTTCCAATTGGTGGGAGCCCACCAGTCAACAGTACACATCTCAGGCCTTGTGGTGCAAAACTCAAGTAAGTGACTGCACAGAATCCACCGTAGCTCTAAACAGAAAATAATAATAAGTTGAATAATTAAAGGTGAATATTGGCACTGTAAGCTGAACAATAAACAAAAAACAATGAGTATTGGCGCCAGATATTGTATTATTTTATAAGCTATAGTTTTGATTTTTAGCTTTTGACCTCGTAAGATTATAAAATCCATTGAAATTCTTTTCGACCAAAAAATTCTATTTCTAGAAAAAAAAATTGCTTAATGTATTCCAAATTTTGATCAGATGGCGCGCCACATTTTTCTATGCTACCATCTGCAATGATCCGTTCCAGTTAAAATAATGCAATATCTGTACCTGCCCGAGCACTGTCCAAGGTTCAGCGCCTGGTACAAGACGGACCCGTATAAACTCAGCGTCCTTCACAATGCTATCCGCTCGAAAATGTTTCACATAGTCAACCAGTTTCTCTGCCGATGTGAATTGCATCAAAGCTGAAACTGTCAAAGGAGTTGACAAACCTGTTCCACGCTGCCAAAATAAAAGCCATCTCAATAAGCGGCGGCGCGCATAACGCCAAAAAAATACAGATTTAAATATTGTGTCTAGAAAAGCATGCCTGATCCAATAAAACCACACGATGATCGTCACAAGCTTTCTTCAGCCATCCACTGGCTTCAGTTGGGCGAGGACTCTCAAACCCGGGTCCACCTTGTAAGTATAGTAGATAAGGTAGATGCTGAGCCTCTTTCCCAGCTGCACATAAGAATTGGAGTAAAACTCAGAGATCAAAGTCAACCCACCAGATTTCAGAAAATAAATACCAAAGGAAATGACCTCGACGGCTGATATTTTCGAGACAGTATATATGACGTCCCCAGTGAAATCATTAGAAGGAGCATCATAACCCAACTTTATTTTAGTCGCACAAGGAGCTCATGCGACGTTGCAGAAAGTATCTGAAGCGACAGGATCCTAGCGTTCTCTGTTTTTCTTTGCCGATCTTTCAAAAAGGAAATCTAGCAGTAGGCATTCTTTTTCTTTATGCTCACTTTGTCGTGTTCACTTAGCAAATGGATCTCCAAAAACCACCAAGAGGAATAATTCTCCGGATCGGTAGCTATTTTCAACGCATAATTTCTTGAAGATGAAGAAGATCCGTGGTAAAAAGAAAAAAATAAGAAACCAGAGAAAATTAAAGTAAACCTTTCCTGATTGCGATATTAATGGCTCTGCAAAATGTAGCTATTAGCTGAGGGAATCTCCGAGGACACAAATAATTTCCAAAGTAAGAAGACTGTAACAATTCATGGCCGGGGCAAGACTGACGCTCGTACAAAAGAGAGAAAGAGGTTCACACAACCATTAACCTTACGTGAAGGCATCACATGAAAATAGTTTGAGAGATAATTCGAGCACGGCGTGGAGGAGTACTGTGCGCGAGAAGATAATTTGTGCCACCGTCGTACCTAGCGCGACCTCCCGAGCAAAAACGGAGATCCTGGGGCCATCAGGGGAGGAGTAGTCGAGAGGGACGGCGAACCGATGATCCCGCAGGCTCAGATCCGGCACGGAATACCAGTCCCCCATCTCATGCACCTGCGGCTCCTCCTGGTTCATCTTCGAACTCCCCGCCGTCGCCGTCGCCCCCTCTCCGCCCCGATACTGCGCAGAGCAGATGCCTCTTCCGCCGCCGCCGCCGCCGCCGCCGCCGCCTCCTCCAGCAGAACGGAGGATGAGCAGATACTGGAGCAGCCTCCGACCAAAGGAGCCTCCCGCCGCCGCTGCCGCCCGGAGAACCCTGCCCCTCGCCGGCGGCGCCACCGATAGCACTATCATCTGCTGATTCGCAAGCGCACTCCGCGGAGCTGATCCTCTCGTCTCACAGGCCGCCACGTAACTTTTTTTGAAAAATGTTAATTTTTTCCAATTATGCTCTAATAAATTTAGTAATTACTTATGTGCCCGCTGTACATGCAGGCCCAATTGGCCCAGCCCAGTCGTAGCCCATTCAAGACAGAGGGAGAGAGAGAGGGGCGCTGCCACGTGGATGATCGTTTATTAATATAGCGAGAATATAATTGACTTACGGATGGACTACCGAGACGGATTCCCGAATTGGGTTCAAACGGCCTATTAAGACATTGTGGGGAGGATCCGAGTTGACTTCCGGCTAAATCTGGTCGACGTGTCCGGATCTCGAGGAGACGAGGGACCACTGTTTTGCCCAAATCGAGACACACTGTGCTGGCAGTAGTGGGGAGGAAGACTTTCTCACCCTCCAACCCGGACAGCCCACGTGGAATCCATGGAAGGCGGAACCTACAGAGAGGAGGGAGAGAGAGATAGAGATAGAGATAGAGATAGAGATAGAGAGAGAGAGAGAGAGAGAGCTCCTCCATTAACGGAGGAGTAGGGAGGTGGGAGATGCCGATTCCATGCTTTCCGCCTTCTATATTTCCTTTATTTTTTGCCGTGGGGGGAGGTCGGAGGTCTTCTAATGGAAGATGTCTCCTATTCACAGACTGGTGCGCCCACAGACGCCCTCTTTCTCTCTCTAGACAGTCTATCTCTCTCGCTATCTATCCGCCAGGTTAACTGCCGCCGGCAACGGCGGCGGCGCTACTGGTCAACCACGGCGTGGGGAACGCGCCGAAGTGTTCAGACAAGACGTCGCTGAAGGCGGCGCCGCCGTCCCCCGTGTCCAGGAATAGCATCTCGTCCTCGCTCATCATCTCCACGTCTCCGATGTGCAGCGCCTCTTCCTCCTCGTCCTCCTCCTTCTGGATGGGCGGGGAGCCGGAAGAGGAGGCCTTGCTCGCCTGCTGCCGAGGGGCGGCGGCGGCGTTGACTTCCCTGCCAGGGTTGGCGGCGCCGGAGGAGGAGGAAGTGGGGGGCTTCTGGCGGTGGGTGGGGATCGGATGGTTGTGCTCCGCCGTGTAGGTGATGATGAACATAGCCGGGTCCACGGGGCTGCGCTCCACCTGCTTCCTGGCCAGGCAGCCCTTGGAGCTGCTGCACTTGTAATACCCCCTATTATCCAGGAAGAAGAAGAGGAAGAAGAAGAAGAAGAAGAAGAAGAATAAGAAGAGAGTCAAAACCCTAATATGTTTGAGCGAACGGGGAGGAAGGGGACAGGCGCTGACCTTGGGAAGGGGGACCCCTTGATGGGCTTCTGCCCGTACTTGCGCCAAGCCCACAGGTCAGAAGAGAGCCTGTCGGCGGGGACCTGGCACACCACCTTCTTCTGCTGATTCTTCCTGCAAGAAGACTCCATAATCAGAAACGATTCCCGGTGGAGATCCAGGTCAACTGATCTCCATCCTAGCTGCCCTAAATGGGTGCCGGAAAAAACCTCCTCTTCGAAGCCGGAGGGCGGAGGAACGCCCGCTGCGGCGGCGAGGGCTTCGCCGCCGCCCACCGCCCGCCGGAGAGCTGAAAAGCGGAGGCGGAGGAGGAAGAGCTCCCCTTTGGAGAGGAGAGAGACTGCTTCTGCTTCTGCTTCTGATTCTGCTGCTGTTTCCGCTGCTGCTGGGGAGTTTTGGAGATGAAGGGCTTGCAGAGCTCCTCGAGCTCATGGAGATCTGCAGGGGCGGCGCAGAGATCCGGGAAGGAGAAGGACCAGTCTTCGTCCTCCTCCTTCCCCATCTCTGTGATGATAAGAGGAGGAGGAAATGAGGAGGAGGGATCTTCCGCCGCCGGCGCTGCCGACGCCGCCGCCGAGCCGCAGCACCCTTTGACCACCGCCTGCAGGTCCCAGCCGTCGTCGTCCCCCATGGGACCGCCGCCGCTGACCTCTGCGAGTCCCCTCCGAGATCCCTGAGGAAGAGCGAGAAGAACCCTAGAAGGGCTCTCGGGCTGTGCTGGGGAGAGGGCGGGCGCCGGCGCTGACCCTGAGAGGATTTGGACAAACCGGATGCCCAACTTGGGGAATTGGATCTGCGACAAAAGCTGTTTCGTATTGGATGAATTATTGTTCTCAATGCGGTCCCCCCTCTGAAAAGCTTTGACTTTGGAAAAATGTCAAAGCCCGTCACGTCACCCTCCTTCTTAAAGTCCTCCCTAATCCAGCCGTCGCCACAGTCCATTAGGTTAACAATTTTCAAACGCTTATCGCCATTCCCGAGGCCGAGACAGATGAGATCACCGAGACGCCGGCGCCGGCGGGCCCGCGCCGCACGTGGCATTAAGGGGTCTCGAGAGAATCTGTTAACTTATTTTTTTATAAACCCCCTAAAATGTTGGGAATGACATTCGTACACCTCTCGGAGATGCTGTTTATCGGTCTTCCATCTGATCATCCTAGAGAGAGAGGGAGAGAGAGAGGTGCCGCCAATCGAGTGGCCCAGAGGTCTTTTTCGTCAAGTGACATTTTAACCTTTAAGTTGACATTTATTTGTTAATCATTTCTGGTAAAGTACATAACTATTCATATTATAAGCTCCTTTATTTCTCATTTAGGTCCCCCAAAACTATCCACATATGAAAATATCCTACATTAGATTTACATTTCAAATCTTTATGGGTCTTGCTGTGGTTAACAAAATGCTCATTTAGTGATATAATTA